>JAJLSG010000238.1:0-91635 GCA_030567495.1 Ambrosiozyma neoplatypodis | reverse complement strand
TAAAACACTGTGGTATATTTCCAAATCCGAGACTGTGGCGCACGCACACGAGCCACGCGTGGCGCAGCGCTCTATTTTGGATTTTTGTGTTGAATTGATTATAACTAGTGTTTAGTCCAATGTTTATCACAATACAGTACAGCAGTACAACATATAACACACACTTTCCCGTTTCTACGTTGCCATAATGCCATCGGTGGATAACGAAGACTCTCATAATGCAGAAGATGACTTTGGACAGGCTTTAATGGGCCTAGGAGGTGCCAATTTGGAAAAAATGTTTAAGGATGGAACTACACAACATGCAGACAACGCCATTGATTTCAGTGATGAAGAAGAATTAGCAGATGATGAGATTCAAGATGATGAAATAAATGAAGATGATAATACAGCTCAACATGTTATACTCCCTGGAAATAATGATAATAATAATAATGATGATGATAGTGAAGAGGAAGAAGAAGAAGATGATTTAATGAAAGAATTACAACAAGAAGCAATGCAAGGTGTTGAAGACGAAGATGACAATGCTGCTGGTATGACTGGATCTTTATTCAATAATACTTTTTCTAATAATAATGCTGGTTTAGCTGATTTGGATTTTGAACATTCAAATGCTTTAGCTGATAATCATGATGATGAAGATGAAATGAATATGGCTTTTCAAGGTTCTAATAATCAAATGGGCCTTTTAGGTGAAGATGATATTGATTTATCTGATGATGATGAAAATGAAGAAGAAAGAGCTAGATTACAAAGAGAATTAAAAGAAAGACTACGATTAGAAAAAATAGAAAAAGATAAAAGAAATAAAGATAAATTATTAAAAATTTATTATCCTGGATTTAAAAAAGGTAAAACATTAAAAATGCAATCATTATTTCCAATTCAACCTGTTGAACGTCCTTTACCTAGATTTGCCCCAATTCAAAGACCTTTACTTCCTACTAAAATTCAATTTGATATACAACCAGATACTAGAAAAATATTTAGAATGAGTTCAAAACAACTTCAAGTTAAAGAACAAAGAAATAATAGAAATGATTTATCTCAAAACTATTTACCTGGTCAAAGAATAGTACATATAACAGAAAGAGATTTATTAGATACTAAACCTAAACCTGAAAAGAGAAAAAGAGAAAAAGAATCATTACAATCTTATTCACCTGATATGATACTTTCAAATGCAGATTGGGATGATGATGCAATTATAAATTGTTTTGAAGAAGCTCTTATTATCCCTCCTTCTAAGAAACTGAAAGTTCAAGATGCTGATCCAGATGGATGGGAAGATGATGATGATGAAATGTTATTTGAAGGTGTTTTAAATGTTGATTCATTAAATTTGAAATTAGATATGAATGATCCAAAATTATTATTTCTTAATGAAGATAAAGGAGATAAAACTATTTCTACAAATAAACCAACTATACTTGCTAAGATTCCAACTACAGATAAAATGGTTGAATTAAAATTCAGTATATCTAATGATAAAGAATATGATATTCTTAAAGCTAATCATCAAACTAAGGTTAGATCTACAATTGGTAATTTAACAATTGATCATGCTCCACCAGCTGTGAGATTACAATATCCTTATTATAAAGTTAAAAATGGCGATAAAGAAATTAAAGCATTACATAGACCACGTTTTACAGTTAGACCAAATTCTGTTATGTTATTTTCAAAACCTAAAACTAGAAAAAGAAAAAGAGATAGAGGTAAAGAAGTTCATGAATTATTTCCAGAATCTACTAACCTTACACTGGGTGATTCAGCTCAATTTTATATGATGGAATATACTGAAGAATCTCCATATGTTTTAAATAAATTTGGTATGGGTTCTAAATTAATTAATTATTATAGAAAATTGAATGATCAAGATCAAGCACGTCCTAAATTACCATTTGGTGAAACACATGTTTTGGGATTACAAGATAGATCTCCATTTTGGAATTTTGGTTGGGTTGAGCCTGGTTTTATTATTCCAACTTTATATAATCAAATATATAGAGCTCCTGTTTATAAACATGAAGCATATAATACCGATTTCCTTTTGGTTAGAAGTTCTGGTGGTGGTTCAGCTCAAAGATTTTTTCTAAGACCAATTAATAATTTATTTACAGTTGGACAAACTCTCCCTGTTGTTGAAGTTCCCGGTCCAAATTCAAGAAAAGTCAATACCATAATAAGAAACAGATTGAAACAAATTGTTTATAGATTATTGAATACAAATGATAATAGACGTATAGCTGTTAAAGAAGTGACTCATCATTTTCCAGGTCAAAGTGATGTTCAAAATAGACAAAAATTAAAAGAATTCATGGAATTTGAAAGAGGTACAAGTGGTGATAATAATGCTGGGTCATGGAAATTAAAAAATGGTGAAAAATTACCAACTTATGAAGAAACTAGACATATGATTAGTCCTGAAGATGTTTCATTGTTAGATTCAATGCAAGCTGGTCATCAATATTTAGATGATTTAGATTCTTTCCGTAAAGAAAAAATTGGTAATAATGAATCAACTCATAAAAGTGCTAAAAGAGAAAAAGATTATATTAGTGATGAATCATTAGTTTATCAACTTGCTCCTTGGAATGCAACTAGAAATTTTATTCATGCTGCTCGTGGTAAATCTATGTTACAAGTTAATGAAAAAGATAGTATATCATTTTTGAAAGCATCAATGAAAAATGGATCTAATAATAAATCATCAAATGGGAATAACACTAACAACAACAATAATAATAATAATGATGGAACTGTCTCTACTCCTAAACCAATTAAAAAAGAAGATAAAAAGGGTACATCGTCACACTCAATTGCAACACAACAACAAAGATATGAAGGAAAGATTAGATCAGTTTGGGAAACTCAAATCCAAAGAATTAGTACATTAAAGCCAACTGCTAAATTACCTTTAGTTTCAGATGAAAATTTGAAAGATGATAGTAAAATGAGATCAGCAAATAGAGCAATCGATGAAGATGTTAATGAAAAACCAAGATATTTAAAGATTACCAGAATGGTTAGAAATTCATATGGTATTTTAGAAAGAAAAGTTGAAGTTATTAGAGATCCAAAAGTTGTTGAATTATATATTAGAAGAAGACAAGCTCAATTATTAGAAGATTCATCAGATGCTAATGGTATTGCTTTAACTAATGATAATGAAGAAAATCTGAAAATAAAGAAGAAATTACAAGATGAAATTGCTAAATTAGTTAAAGAACAAGAAAGAAAGAAAAAGAAAGCTCCAGGTATTACAGCTGCTAATATTGATAGTGAAGGTAGATTAAGTGGTAAAGGTATCGGTAAAGGTAAATCAACTAGTAGAAAATGTGCTACTTGTGGTGCTTTAGGTCATATCAGAACAAATAAAACTTGTCCATTGTATTACACTGTTCATAACAAATCTAATCCTAATTATATTCCAGCAGCTGTTCCTGCTGCTCCTGCTGTTCCTGTTCCTGTTTCTGTTCCAAATGCTATTGGTGCTCCTGATTCAACTGCTACTACAGCTCCAAACCCAGCTGTTCCTTCTACTCCTCTATAATCAAGATTTTTATGAGATTTGTCTTTTGTATATTATTTTCTAAATTAAAATGTAATGAATATGAATTAATCGAATTAATTGTAAAGTTGTAGTATTAAAGTAAATAACCCGAGCTTTAATGTTTTGTTTCAATAATCAGAATTTTTCAAAGCTTCGAATTCGCTAATAATGGAGGTTTGAAGACGTGTTCAACATCTTCAATTACTTATCTTCAATCAACCTAATCATCAAACATAACCAATGTCAGATTCACCAACATTTAAACAGCCTAGAAGAATCATAAGGGCCTTTGATGCTTTTCGTATGTTCTTTTTGTCCTTTTTTTTTATCATCAATTTTCAATGAAAATACTAACTCATCGAAAAACTATTATTACAACAGCAAAGATCCCACCATCACAACAAGTTAGATCAGTTAGAGGTTCATATACTTCATTATTGATGTATTTATTCATGATTTTCTTAATATGGATTGAAATTGGTGGTTTTATAGATGGTGAAGAACAAAAATTATTTACAGTTGATGATAAAATAAGAACAAATTTAAGAATTAATTTGGATATAATAGTAACAATGCCATGTAATTATTTAAATACAAATGTTAGAGATTTAACAGATGATAGATTCTTAGCTTTTGAATTATTAAATTTTAAAGGTACAACAACAAATGTTCCAACTTGGTTTTTTCAAAAATCAAAAAATGTTAAAACTCAAAAAATGGAAAGTGTTTTAAGAAATTCATTAAATGCTGAATTTTCAGAATCTGGTTCAAGAAATGATGAGGAAATGCCAGCTTGTCATATTTATGGTTATATTCCAGTTAATAGAGTGAAAGGTGATTTTCATATAACTCCAAAAGGTTATGGATATAGAGATAGATCAATGGTTCCAATTCAAGCAGTTAATTTAACTCATTATATTAATGAATTTTCATATGGTGATTTTTATCCATATTTAGATAATCAATTAGATATGACATATCAAGTTACTAATGAATCACATCATTCATTTCATTATCATATGCATGTTGTTCCAACAACTTATAAAAAATTAGGTGTTGAAATTGATACAAATCAATATTCATTAACTAGTTTTGAAACCGGTGGTAAATATATTCCTGGAATTTATTTTAGATATGATTTTGATCCAATTAAATTAATAATTGAAGAAAAACGTATACCATTTTGGCAATTTGTTATTAGATTAGTTACTATAATTGGTGGATTAGCTGTTGTTGCTCAATGGTTATTTAAAGGTGTTGAAAAATTACTTTTTATTAGTTTAGGTAAAGAATTTATTAGAAAAGGTGAAGAAAAGAAAGAAGGTGGGTTACTTGATAAACAAGAAGATTTTGAAAGTATTTGAGATATAATATTATTTTGTTTGTATATTATGTGATTGAATTATCTGTATATTTTTTTATTTTAATTTTATGATATAGATAATAATAAAACATTGCTTTTTTAGAAAATTGGTTTGAAAAATAAATAATAAAAAAATGAAATTACAAAGTTAATTGATGTAGAATACACAAAGCAAAAACAATGATAAAAAAATAATGCAAATATATATGATAGAAATAAAAATATAGTAATCTAAAGTAAAGATAATATAGAAAATTAAATAGTTTAAGTTATTTTTAGGAATTGTTCAGCTTCACGTTTACCACCTCCAATACCAGGAACATTATCACCATGTCTATAATATTCATCATCATCAAAAGTAATGATATCCCAATATTTATAAATCATCATAATTGCAAACATATTACTTAAAGTTGAAAAAATTGTACCATCAACATAATGATTAACATTTTCACAAATTAATTTACTAAAAGCATATAATAATGAGACAGCAGATACCCAAAAGAAAATAGCTAAACCCATAGCACCAACAGCCCACCAATTGAAAACTAAAATGAAACAACAAATTATTATTTGACTTGTTAAATAAATTAATAAGAATAAACCATTAACAACAAATATTAAAGTAAATAAACCAGTTGTTTTAGTTGGAGATAAAACATCAGACCAACCTTCTTTAAAAGTAACAATTGCAACAACATAATTAATAGCAAAGACAATAAAAGTTGAAATATATAAAATTGTCATTGCTATAAATGAACCATCATCCCAATAATTAAAACCAGTTAAACCAGCATACATTAAAGACCAACAACAAGCTGAAGTCATTGCAAGTTGAAAAGCAGCAAAATAACCATAAGTTGTTGAACCAGGTGGAGAAACACCAGTATCAACAACTAAAGAAGCTATTGTAAAGAAATTAAAACACCAAAAGAAAAATAACATTTCTCTACGACCAACAGCAGTATATCTTTGTCTAACTAAATAAATCACCATTTGCATTATAATCAAGATGGCTATATGCATAAAAGCAGTACCAACTTGGAATATAAGGGTATTTGCTATATTAACGGATCTAGCATAACAAGAAGGAAGTATACCTGAAAAGACTATTGTATCAGGATCTTGATTCAAAGTTGAGACCAATGTACATAGTGGAAGTGAGACACGTTCACATAAATCAGTAAAATCTCCGTAAGTCATGTTGTAATATGTGAAAAAGACTGTGATAGAGAAGAAGAGTAGCAGATATGAACGACAAAGCAGGAACAGAAGAGCAGGACAATACAACTACAACCACCACCATTTCAGCCCAAAACAGGTATACAGATCAAAATAAAAATAGACATGAAAACCCCAGCCACGGCGCAGCACAAATACTGCGCCCACCCAACACCTCTGCACCACCACGCACGTGCCCAGATCACGTGCCCGATAAAATTTTCATTTTTAGCGCGCTGCCCCGTTTGGCCATATTTCCATCTTTGTCGATTTTTAGAGATTTTATTCACACATGTATATTCCTTTAAATTTATATCTATCACATATATCATATAATTCAATATAATTCAATATAATTCAATATAATGTCCAACGTTGATAAAAAACAATCTGCTGCTTCAAGAGTGCTAGGTTCAGCTACTGCTGGTATCTGTGAAATTGGTGTTTTCCATCCAGTTGATACAATCTCAAAAAGATTAATGAGTAATCAAACTAGAGTTACTAATTTAACTCAATTAAATTCAGTTATCTTTAGAAAAAATGCTGATTTACCATTCGGTAAAAGATTTTTTACTTTATTTCCAGGTTTAGGTTATGCTGCTTGTTATAAAATTTTACAAAGAGTTTATAAATATGGTGGTCAACCATTTGCAAATGAATTTTTAACAAATAATTTTAAATCAACTTTTGATTCATATTTTGGTGAAAAAACTGGTAAAGCTTTATTATCTGCAACTGCTGGTTCTTTAATTGGTATTGGTGAAATTGTTTTATTACCTTTAGATGTTTTAAAAATTAAATCTCAAACAAATCCAGAAGCTTTTAAAGGTAGAGGTTTCTTAAAAATTATTAAAGATGAAGGTTTTGGTTTATATAGAGGTTGGGGTTGGACTGCTGCAAGAAATGCTCCAGGTTCATTCTCATTATTTGGTGGTTCTGCTTTTGCGAAAGAATATATCTTTGGTTTAAAAGATTATTCTTCTGCTACTTGGTCTCAAAATTTTGTTGCTTCAATTTTTGGTGCTTCTGCTTCATTAATTGTTTCTGCTCCTTTAGATGTTATTAAAACTAGAATTCAAAATAAAAATTTCGAATCAACTGAATCTGGTTTTACTATCTTAAAGAATATGGCTAAGAATGAAGGTTTGTCTTCTTTCTTTAAAGGTTTAACTCCAAAATTATTAACAACTGGTCCAAAATTAGTTTTCTCTTTTGCTTTAGCTCAAACTTTAATTCCAGCTTTTGATAGATTATTAAAATAATCATATATATCAATTTAGACATTTATATTATTAACTAGAAATGTTTTAGATGTTTTCATTTTCATTTTTGTTTTTACCTTCCTTTTTAATTCTCATTACTTTTTCTTACTTATATACTTTAAATAGTTTTTTTAATTCGGCCTGTATATATTCCAAAAAAGATTTAATTTTACAAAATATTATTAACTAAATGTTATATTATTATGAATTAATAATTTATTATATATGTACATGCAAAAAGTAAAAGGTTTGAAATAGATTAAACTAGTTTGAATTTTGTTCTTCTCTTTCTTTAGACATTTCTTCTTGTAATTCCAACAATTTCTGTTGTCTTTCTTGAGCTTTTAATTTCAATTCAGCCATTTTTTCTTCTTGTGCTTTTTCAACTTGTTGATGCATTTCATCAGAAACACCACTCAGAGTATCTTCAACAGTTTCAAATGATGGACCTTTATTAACATTACCTAATATTAAATCTTTCAAAGTATCTTCAAATTCAGCTGCCGATGGCATATTATCTAATTTTTCAGGTGATGTAACTAAAGCTTGTCCAATTTGTACTTGTTTTCTTTCACTAAATGCTTCATCAACTAATAATTGTAATTTATCTTCTGTTATTGCGAATTTTGATGATGAATTATATAATTCTAATAATCTCATTGCTCTTTCTGATTTAACTTTTAATTCTTGTTGTAATCTATTAGCTTTTCTTTTTAATTTCAATTGTTCATCTTCTTCAGGTGTTCTAACTCTCATTAAAGGACCTTTTAAAAATGATTCAATTGTTGGAATTGTATATAATTCAGCTTTTGATTGTTCATGTCTTTTAGCTTCTTCTTTTAATTCTAATTCTTTTTCTTTTTCTAATTGTTCATATTCTTCAACTTTTTCAAGTCTTTTAACTTCATATTCATATGATTCTTTTAAAAAACTTCTTCTTAATTCAGAATTTTTAATTTTAAATTGTTTACCTGTACTTAATTTCTTTAATTCATTTTCAGTATATTTTTGTTTTGGTTCACGAACAGTTTTAACTAATCTTTCTGAAATTTTAAACACTTTTGGTGGAACATAATCTCTTGATGTACCTTTTGGATGAAGTATTCCTTCAGCATAACCTGTATTTGGTTGTTTAAGGTAAACTTTATTTTTATAACTATATGGTTGTTTAAACATTTCTCTTGGTTTTGGTAAGATACCAGACTTACCACCATGTCTTAGTACTCCTTTACCCATTTTTGTTTATTGAATTATTGAATTATTTGACTTAGTTATTGAGTTGATAAAATTGCAAATTAATCAAGTTTTCAAGATACTCTCTATGTAAAAGTCAACGAATTTTGAATTTTTTCTGGTGCGCGCACGACTGCTGCGCCACTGTCGGATTGTGGCTGTGCCGTGTTTTTGTTGATTTGTTTGGTTTCAAGTATTTGGTGATATATGGGTTTGATTCCTTTCCACTGGAAGTTGGGTAATTAGCAAAATGACATCCTCATCTATCTTGTCAGAGAGACAAATGCAAGAACTAAACAAGTCTCTAATACAATACCTTAAACCTGTTTTGAAAGATTCGGATCCTGCTATAATAGATTTACTATCAAAAAAATTATGTTCAATTCAATCAATTGATGAATTTGATAATACTTTAAATAAAACAATTCCAACTAATTATTTAGAAAAAAAATGGTCAACTGTTCTAAGATTACAGAAAAAAGTTTATGATTTAGAATCTGAAATATCTTCACAAAAAGAATTAATTGATACTTATAGTGGTTTATTATCAACTACATCATCATCATCATCATTAATTAAAGATAAATTGAATTGGATACCGACAAGATTGAAATCAACTTTAAAATATCAACAGGCTTCAATAACTTCTGTTGCTGTTCATCCTTTTAATCCAATCATTGCTTCAGGTTCACAAGATGGTACAATTGCAATTTGGAATTTATTAGATTTAACTCAACCTGAAAAAATAATTAAAAATGCACATACTAGAGCAATTACAAGTTTAGTCTTTCAACCTAATACAACGCAGCAGAATACTAATAATAGTAATAATACAGAAACTTTAACAAATGGAAATTCACTTAATAAACAAACAAATGGCAATAGTAATAATAATAATAATAACACAGTTAAATTAGATAATCAAACTCCACTATTAGCATCAAGTTCATCAGATTTAATTATTAAATTATGGAATATAGATACAAATGTTAATTCAATAACCACTCCAGTAAGACAATTAACTGGTCATGAACATTCAGTTTCAGATTTAAAATTTAATACAGATAATCCAAATATATTAATTAGTTGTTCAAGAGATAAAACTATTAAAGTATGGGATATATCATCTGGTTGGTCATTACGTACAATTCATGGACATTCAGATTGGATTAGAGGAATTTCAATTAATGAAACAAATGAATATTTATTAAGTTGTTCAAATGATCAATCAATTAGATTAACTCATATTGAATCAGGTATTGGTATTGGATTATGTGTTGGTCATGAACAAGTTATTGAAAATGTTTTATTTTTACCAATGTCTTTAAATGACAAACTAGATAGATTTGTTGATGAACAATTAAATCAATCATTAAATGATTCATATAATCAAGTTGGTTATAAATATTGTGTTAGTTGTGGTAGAGATAATTTAATTAAATTTTGGTTATTACCATTACCAGATTTAAATTCAGGTAAACCATTACCAGGTGGTAATCCAAGAGGTTTAGAAATTTTTGAAATTAATAATGGACATTCATCATGGATTAAAAATTTAAAATTACATCCAAATTTAAAATATTTAGCAACTTGTTCAGATGATAAATTAATTAAAATTTGGGATTTAGAAAAATTAAAATCAAATAATTTAAAACCAATTTCAATTTTAAAAAATCATTCAAATTTCGTTAATTGTATTTCATTTGCAAATCCAATTTTACCTGATGATTATAATGAATTAATTAAAAGTGATGATAAATTGGATATATCAAGAGCTAAACGATTACTTGAAGATGGTATGAGATGTTATTTAGTTAGTGGTTCTGCTGATAGTACTGTTAGACTGTGGGTTTGAGTATAGATCATCCACGTCTTTGTTTTAATTAATTATTTACTGTTTTTTTTTTTTTTTTTTTTTTTTTTTTTTTTTTTTTTTTTTTTTTTTTTTTTTTTTTTTTTTTTTTTTTTTTTTTAATTAGTTTTATTTTCTAATTCTGTATATTGATATTTTTGTTGTTTTTTTGTCCGTTATTTATAATGCTTTTTTCAATTTTCCTTTATTTTTTTTACTTTAATTTATTGCTATATGTATCTGTTTAATCTATTTTCTTCTTTCTTTTCTTGTTATTGTTGTTTTATTTGTTTGTTGTTCGGGGTATACTATACTATATGTTTAATAATAATAGCTGTTTTTAATATAATTTACTTTAATTACCTTTTCATTTTTTATGAACTATTAAATTTTGAGTACTTGTTATAACTATATTTTAAAAATATCATATATGGATTAATTGAGTTAAAACTGTTAAATTATGTAAACAAATTAAAAAATATAAAAGAATAGGAATAGTAGTATGAGAATGTAATAGTGAAAAAGCAGTAAGAAGTACATGCACATAAACAAAAAACAAAAAACATATAAGAGAAAAAAAAGCATATAAGAAACAGAACTAAAATGTAACAGTATTAATAACATAAAATGAAAAACAAGAAATGATATGCATTATTAAAGTCAAAGTCATTAAAAAATAAAGAATAATAAAAAAAAAAAGCATAAATCATAAGAGTGATTGGTTAAGAGTCTTAAGACTCATAAAAAAGTTAAAAACAAAAGTGAAAAAAAAAAAGAAAATTATTTTATTCTAAAACATCTAAAATTTCATTCCACCATAACATAGCACATCTTTTACAACAAAATTTTCTTTTAATTGGAATACATTTACAATTTTTCCAATCCCACCATTCTAATAATTCAGCAACTGGTTCAATAACAGTATTTTCACAATAACCACAAGTTTCACCATTACCACCATTAATCAAGGCATTTAATGATCTTTTAAACTGTGATGTTGATGTTGTTTTTTCCCAATTAATTAATTCTCTTTGTGATGTTGCATATTTTGATATTTGTCTTAATGATAATTCAGATAATTTAGGACACCATTTGGTTTTTCTCATTGCAAATTTTTGTTCTTGTGACATTAATTCAATTGGATTTTTAGGTGTTTCGATTATATTATTATCTTGTTCATCAGATTCATTATCTTTTGTTGTTGTTGTTAAAGATGGTAATTTATTTTTGAATGTTGATTGTGCAATAAATGAAGGTGGTGGAAGTAACTTAGTATTATTATCATCATTTGTATACAATTCTTGTAAAGTTGATAAATTTCTAGCTAATCTTAAAGCATTAACAGCAGGATTACTAATTTGTTTATCTTTTGTAATCCAATATAAATTTCCAACATATTTTAATTGTTTAAATTCATCTTTGAAAGTATTATTATTATCAACTTTTAAATCAGATATTTTAAAAACTTGTGAAACATCTTTAAAATCAACTAATGGATTTGGTTTAATTAATAATAAATCTAATTTTTTTAATTTTAATATATTATGTGGTAAAAATTTAATTTTATTATTTGAAATATTAAAAGTTTCCAAATCAATTAATTTTTCAATTGCACCAGGAACTCTAGCAATCTTATTACTTCTTAAAGATAATAATTTTAATCTTTCAGTTTGAAAGATTTTTGGTGAAACTGATCTAATTGTATTATTACCTGCACTTAAATGTAAAAAAGGTTTAATTATACCATTTTCATTATATAAAACTAAATGTTTAAAATCCATGATTTGTTCAGGTAATGAATTTAAATTCATGTTTTCTAAATGTAATGTAAATATATTTGATTTAGTATCTTCTGGTTCATTATCAAATAAATTAGTAATTGATTCTAAAGCAAGTCTTGAAGAAGATTCTGAATTTTTAACAACAAAAAATGTTGGATCATCATATTGATCAGGTGAATAACCATTTGGTAAATTAATATCATCTAATAAAATACCATAAACATTACCTTCTCTATCAATTGCTAATTCATTCTTTTTAGGATAATTATTATTATTTGATGTTGGAATTGGTATATCTAAAGTAACTTTCTTTTGTCTTTTTGCTTTTGGACTTCTCAATAAATTTGAAGAATTTCTAGATAATGGATGAATATTTTTTAATAAAGGTTTTTGTTTAGTAGCACCAGTAATATCCAAAGGCATAAATGGAACATCATTATTATTATAAATTGTACTTTGAGAAAAATTAGTAGTAGAACCTAAAGGTGGAGAAGATGAAATTACAGTTGAACCATGAGTGATTTCTTCTTCTTCTTCTTCTTCTAAATCATTTTGACCTAATAAACTTATTTCACTATTTAAATTTGAAGAAAATTTAAAAGGAGCATAAGGAGCCACATTAGAACTATGTGGAGGAGAACCAGGTTCACTATAAGGCAATGGTAAATCAGTTGAAGCTAAATCAGAAGTATCATCATCTCTATACCATCTTTGTTGTGGATGAACACCAAAATTTCTTGTATTATTATTATGATTATTATTGTTGTTGTAATTGTTAAAATTGTGATGACTGTGAATATTTTTGTTATTTTGATTATTTTGATTATTTTGATTATTCTTGTTATTTGAACTACTAAACCCAAAACCATAATCATGATCATGATCATTATAATTTGAAGAGGAATCACTTAACATTGAATTACCAGATTGAACTCTTTTAACAGTAAAACCAAATTGTGGTTCTTTAAAAGCTGGATTACCATCAAATTGAAATTCATCAGATGAATGATCACTATATAGATCATTGTTAACTTCTTTAGGTTTCTCTGATTCTGAAATATGTTTTCTCTTTTTATTATTGTTTTTTGATGAAGATTTGGTAACTTGTTTAGGTTGTGATAACCTATTATGAAATTGAGAAGTTGCATTCAAATCTCTTATATGTTTTTCCTTTGGTTCAGTAGACAAAGGAGGATGAGACTCCTGAGATCTTGACTGGTCGTAAGCCAATGGAAGTAGAGGATATGGGTTCATTATAACGTGAACCTGTAAAAGAAGCAGAGTTACAAGAGATGACTAGTCACACTAGTTGTTGTTAGTTGATTTGAGTGGATCTTACTACTTTACTTAAATGTTTTTTGTTAGCGCGTTTTTTGATTTCGATTTTCGATTAACTAGTTGAATAAAAGACATAGTAAATAATAGCTATACAAAATTAAGGGAGAATATGGAAATGCAAATAGATAGGAGTTACAATTAGATTAAATTTCAACAACCTTAGGAGACTTGAAGATAACAGCACACGTCAGTCTTCTTCTGTGTCTCTCTCTTCTTTTTGGTTTGGAGTTTGAATTTGGGGTATTTGGATTAGAATTAGAATTAGAATTATGTTGATATAATGATGATAGGTGATGATGATGATGACCTTGTTCTTGTTTAATTGTATCAGTTGAATTGTTAGTTGGACTTAATTGTTGTTGAATCTCATTATTAAACCAATCAACACTCTTACGTCTATCATGTTGAACTTTTGTATCAATAATTTTAAATGGATCATAATTTAAATCATTTGGATTAGTGAAAACTTCAGACATTGGTGATGGATTAACATAATCAAACAGTGAATCTTTTTCAGAATCATCTTCAGTAGAATAAGATAAATTATTTAAACTATCATTAAATGTTGAATCATTATAAAATGAATCATTATCATTTGGATCAACAGATTTTCTTGGAGGTGGGATAATTGTGTTATTATCATGTAAAGTATAATGATTTAAACTTGTTGTTATTTGTTGAACTTCATCATTTATTAAAGTTTTGGAATGTAATTTGCTATTTGATAAGGTTGGATAAGTTGAAACTCTTCTAAAATTATCATGAGAAGAAACTAAATTATCTTCATCTTCTTCAGTTATAGCAGAATATTCAGGATTAGATCTTTTTTTAATATAAACTAATGAACAAGTCATTGGAACAGAACCTCTTTTAAATTCAGAGGCAGAACGAATACTTTCGGGATTAGAATTTTGAGGATGAGGGATAGATGTAGTTGGATGGTCATCAATAACCAGAGAGACTCTTCTTTGTAGAGGGTATGACATTATATGAGTAGTGATAACATATAGAAAGGGAAATGGATTATAGTTGAAAAGAGAAAAAAGAAAGTGAAATAAGATGAAATAAGTGGAAATAAGAATAACCAGAAAGCAGTGTTTATTTATACTTCAAAATTTAGAAGTTGAACTGTATAATCACGTTCATGTTCGATGCAATTAACAGATATGGGGAACTAATTACTTTATTTATTTTTATTTTTAATTAAGTCTGTCTGGCTGAAACTGTCTGATGAGCTGGAATTGCTGTACGTATACGTACGTATACTTAATTCCCTTCATATATATTGGTTGATTGCTCTGTACCATGCTCGTTACTTTTACTGATCACTTGAGCTTGACCTCACTTAATTAAATTACTTTCAAGTTGCAAGTTTCTGCAACTTCTCCTTTCTCAGATGCCCATGTGGGCTCTATTCTCCAGCTAGTTGTACCTCCAAAAGAAGAAGCAGTCTGTATGTATACGCTGTTACAACTTGCAATTTACAGGACGTACTGGTACTGGCCCTCTACTACAGCTGGCTGGCTGGGCCGGCGCCTCCCTCCTCGCCCGGCCGGGGTAAGCGGCTCGAGTGATTTCTCCCGCCTAAGACAACCGCGGGATACGCCGGAACCGTTAATTCTAGCTAGGCTTAAAATTATTTATCTTCGATCACATCTGAATTAATGGAATGAGTTAATTCTGATCCCTTTTTCAATTAATTCGATATATCTTTCAAGCTTTTCTTTCACAGCTAGAGAGTACGTACATATACATGATATATACATGTACTACATATACTCAGATAGAAATAGAAATCTCTCACCTTTAATATAGCTAAAATGCCTGGGTAATAGGTATCTCGTTAATTTCGGTTCATGCATCATGTCAAAAATTAATCCTCAAACTCAATATACAGCAAAAAGGTATGCATGTGATGATTGTGATCACTGTGATGAGATGAGTTAATTGAACGTACTTATGATTCGATCATTTTCAAATTGAATATATCTAGCAGCACAAAAAAAATAAACTATAAAGATTAAATTGTTAGATGAGTAAGATACGAGTAATTCCTCTCAACTTTCATGGGAAAGATCGTTAATTCTGAAAGCAAAAAGGGATCAAAATTTTCAAAATACTCAATTTATAACTTACTGTGTTGTACTTATTTTCTTGATTTCTTTTTTGTTTTTCTGTTCGATATAATTAATAAATGTAGATCACAGTAGATGTATATAATATTACACTCTTTTCTTTGAAGTTTAATTCTACATATAGCTGTTTTAATTTGAACAACAGTTACAGGTTTACAGAATTATAAATTGAGCCGTTCAATGATTCATGCACGTGATTTACTGTTTTGTGATTGGCCAACAAAATGAACCTTCGATGTTGATTTTTTTATTCTTTTAACTATGAATGGCCACTGGCCAGTCCCATAGAATGGCATAGCTATACCTTAATTGTTTCACAAGTAGTCAATAACAGCTGTTCAATATGACCACTCTTGTTTTGTAAACAAATTATCCATACTCATATATTCAAGTTCATGATTTTTATATTAAACGAACAAGTTCAACCATTAAATTTACCAAATGATAATTCAATTTTTGATTTATTGAACAGTCTACCGTCAGAGCTTGTTTCATTGATTTTCAATCATACTAAATTTGATATTCTTAATGATAGATGTACAACAACTACTCAATTTTTTTATTTTTTAATTTCATATTTTCAAAATGAAGAATTAAATAGTTCTGATCTTACTTATAAATATCTAATTGATGTTTATATTTCAATCATACAAGAATCTGAAATTATAATTCAATTTGATGGTTTTTATTTACATGATATTTATTTAAATACTAGCTTAGAACTAACTCCAAATGATTTTTATAAATCAAATACAATATTTAAACAATTTATTGAAATTTTAATTAATTATAAAATTAAATTTAAAAAAGCATCAATTGTTTCATTAGGGCTAGTATCTTTTCCAGTTATTCCTTATGAACTTGAATTTTTTTTAAATTCATGCTTTAATGAAGTTGAATCAACTATTTGTTACTCTTGCATGGGTTGGGAAACATTTTATGAATCATTTGATATTTTTACAAAGTTAACTATCAAAGATAATTCACATAGACATACTAAAGATTCACTTGATGTTTTAGGTAATATGCCAAATTTAAATGATTTAACTATTTTTGCTCCTAGGATGGCTGATATAAATCATATAAATAATTGGCTACATTTAACCAGTTCTCTTAAAAATAATATAAAAAGGAATTTGACTATTGATTTTAATGAAGACTCTAATAATAATTATGTAAGTATTATTGAATCATTGAAAGATATTATTTCAAAATATAAACATCTAAATTTGAAAATTACAGCTTCTGGTTCACGCTGGGTGTCCATTTTAAGTAATTTTAAAGATTATATTAAAGAATTGACTTTTTTAAAAACAGATTATCTAACTCCTGAAAATATTCAAATTATCAACAGTATGAATTCACTTGAAAAGATTAGTTTGACATCTTGTAAAGGATATGAAACATTAAATAATAAAAATATTAATAATTTATTACTTAAGGATAAAAAGAATAGACCAGCTACATGTGAATTTCAAGCAATTGGAGGTATTGAAGGATTGAAATGCATAAATACAGATGTTCAGTGCACTGATTTTAGAACTGCAAAAAAGTTAAAATCATTAACATTAACTGGGTTTCAATATCAGGATGCAATACTTTATTTGCCTGAAAATATATCTTCATTTGATGGGTCCTTGGGTAATTGGCCCAATTTGCAATTGGGATATGGATCTAGATTGAGAAACTTGAAGAAAGTTAAGATGATCAATCTGTTTGACATCGCTGGAGTAAGTCAAACAGATTTAATACAAAGATGTGTTAATAATTTACCAGTTTCATTGGTTGATTTTTATTTAAATGTTTATCCTATTGTTGGGACAATGAGTTTAGACTTTAGCTATTTACTAAACTTGAAAAAACTATATATTATGCCTTATTCTACTTTCCAATATTCATTAAAGTTAAAATTTCCAAATTGTTTAAAATATTTTGAAGTTTCTCTGAATAATACTAATTTATTTTGTGATTTTCCAAATTTGAATTTGAAAGTTTTAAAATTAGTATTAACTGGTTTAAGCAAAGAGCTTTTTCATTGATTTTTTGAAAAATAATATAAAGTCAATGAAGAAAATTTCTGAATTATTTATTGAAATACAAGATTATCAAGATTTCTCAATTAATCAATCTGAATTAGCTGATGTACTTCCAAATTCCCTAACTTTATTTAAATTGACTCATGCGTCAATGACTCCACTTGACTAAACTAAACTAAAATTTACTGGTGGTTTATTTACAAGTTTCTTCAAAGATCGTTGTACGATTATCTTAACGGGTATATCAAAGTTATAGAATTCAATAAGATGTTTTCCAAAATTTAAGTTTTATAATCTCTTACTTACTTCTTCTTATAATATCTAATACAAGTCTATAACCTTTTGGATTAACCTTTGGGATTTTATTTTCTACTACCAGTCTACCAATATTATAATTAACATCACCTAGCTGCTTCAAATTAATATCAGTTTTTTTTTTTTTTTTTATATTTACTGTGTTTTCTTCTATTTGATCTCTTTGATTTCTTCAAATTCTTCTGGATTAATAAAAAAGAAGAAAATGACTCGATCATGAATATATCATTTACATGTAATATGTTTCAAAAATGTAAAGATTTAATTTATTGATCCTCTAAAGATAGAGAGCAAAAAAAATAATTAGCACCGGTTGGTTTCGATCCAACGACATCAGGGTTATGAGCCCTGCGCGCTTCCACTGCGCCACGGTGCTGTTTTACTTTGTATTTCTGGCTTCAATAGCCCGCAATGGAGCAAACCACTGTTCAGATTTTTTCCATTTTTTTAACAATTTAGGGTCAAAAATGCATCTAATTGACAAAACGAACTTACCAATTCAATTAATCAATTATTCGGCAGTATTTAGTATAGTCATTAGCACACTCAGAGGTTTTGTTTACGCTTTATCACTGATCTCGTATTTCAGAAACAAATCATCTTTGTGGGCTGAAAAATATTTCTTTAAAAAACGGTAGTAAGAGTAATCAATCTTAATTCAGTTTATCTTAAATCTGAATAAAGATTAATAATAAATCATAAAAAAGAATGTAAAAAGTAGAAATGTTTGATTTTAAATATAAGTTACATAATGTAACATAAGTAACATAACTAGTATGTGATGTACACGAGTAGGTATTAGCTGTAGACTTCTTTTAATAAAAACGAGATTATTAATTAATTCAATTACATGTAATACTGATATACAGCAATTTGAAGGAAAGCTTTTAATTATAGCTCTGTCGTTGTAATTAACTTTGTTAAGTCTGATGAATTAAAAAAAGCTAATGTGAAGTTTCTAAAGAATTTGAATCCCAATTAGGCAAATTTATTTTACTTATAAAAGAGAATCAATCTAATCTTCTCCTCGGTATTACATGTAGATTATTTATTTACAGAATATATAGATGTAGGTCATATAAGAGTTTTTTGTAGGTGCACCCTTAATTTTTGAACATTTAAAAAATCAGATATGATCGTATGCTTCAAACTTATGATCCGATTAACCACTTACCACGTAGATTCTTATACATGTAGTTAAATTGAAAACCCCACAATTAATAGACAATTAATATTGATCAACATTGATTAATTGTTCATGCAATTGATCGAGTTTAATTTACTCTAATGGCTTATCAGTTCTTATCAGCTGAAGATGTATTTCCGCTTTGGGCCGCACATTTCAACGGTTTTTTAAAATTTTCGAATTCATTTTTCAACTTATATTAATATTTCATCGGAGATGGCCACCCCTCTGTTGATTGGCCAACAAGACAATCTTATGATTTTCTGAATTACAATTGAAAGATCCGAATTATAAATAGGACACTATTCCCAATTTCTGAACAAAATGTTTTTTTTTTTTGATTTTTCAAAATGATCAAGCAAATAACTACAAGATATGAAATTTTCATCAATATTGAAACCAATTGCATTATCCAATTTAGTCCTTTCAGCTCCAGTTTTATTTCCTCGTGATGAAGATGGATTAGAAATTTTCAACACTATTGGTGAAACTGATGAAAGTTATTTTTACACTTTCCCAAATACAGAACAAGTTGATACAAATGTATTTCCAATGCCTCAATGTAATGGTATCACCTTAGAAGAAGCTACAATTGATCAAATACAAGATTATATGAATCAAGGTTTAATTTCTTCAGTTGATTTAGTCACTTGTTATATGAATCGTTATTTACAATTGAACTCTTATGTTAGTAGTATTGCTCAAATAAATCCTGATCTATTCCAAATTGCAAAATCAATGGATGAAGAAAGAGCAAATGGTACAATTAGATCTCCATTACATGGTATTCCATTTCTTGTTAAAGATAATTATGGAACTAAAGATAAATTAAACACTTGTGCCGGTTCTTATGCTTTATTAGGTTCAATTGTTCCAAGAGATGCATTTGTTGTTAAAAAATTAAGAGAAGCTGGTGCTGTTTTATTTGGTCATTCAGGTATGTCTGAATGGGCAGATATGCGTTCTTCAGACTATTCCGAAGGATATTCTCCAATTGGTGGTCAAGTTAGAAGTCCATATAATTTAACTGTGAATACAGGTGGTTCTTCTTCAGGTTCTGCTGTTAGTGTTGCTGCTAACATGATCATGTTTGCTTTGGGCACTGAAACAGATGGAAGTATTGTTGATCCGGGTAATAGATCAGGTTTAGTTGGTTTCAAACCTACTGTTGGTTTAACTTCTAGAGATATGGTTATTCCTGAATCTCACAACCAAGATTCAACAGGTCCATTAGCTAGAACAGTTAAAGATGCCGTTTATGTTTTACAATATATCTATGGTATTGATGAAAATGATGATTTTACTTATAATCAAACTGGAAAAGTTCCTGAAGATGGTAATTATTTGAAATATTTATCTAATAAAGATTCATTAAAAGGTGCTAAGTTTGGTTTACCATGGGAAGGTATTTGGACTCAAGCTAATTCAGATGAAATTGATCAATTATTGGGTGTTTTAGATCAATTAGAAGCAGCTGGTGCTGAAATAATCAATAATACAAATTTTAAAGACCCATATGCTTCAATTTCACCAGATGGATGGGATTGGACTTATTCACAAAATGGTTTTGCAAATGAATCTGAATTTACAGTTGTTAAAGTTGATTTTTATAATGATATTAAGAAATATTTATCTGAAGTTTCAAATACTGATATGAAATCATTAGAAGATTTAGTTGCTTATAATAATTTGTATACAGGTAGTGAAGGTGGGGAACCAGGAACTCATCCTGCTTTTTCATCAGGTCAAGATTCATTTTTAGAATCTTTAGCAAGTAAAGGTGAAATGAATGAAACTTATTGGGAAGCATTAGAATATGTTCACAGAACAACCAGAGAAGAAGGTATTGATTATGCTTTAAATTACACTAATCCAGATACAGGTGAAAACTTCCAATTAGATGCTTTAATTGCTCCTTTTTCAGCTACTGTTTCCTATCAACAAGCTGCAATGGCAGGTTATCCAGCTATTTCAATTCCTGTTGGCGTTCGTCCAAATGGTAGACCATTTGGTATTGGTTTATTGCAAACTGCATTTGCTGAACCAAAATTAATTACCTATGCTAGTGCTATTGAAGATTTATTACAAGGTAGAACACAACCAAAATTCTTAGATTATTTAGCTAAAAATGTTCCAGTTGCATGATTGGTTCATATATTTTCTATAGATTAGATACCATTTTCAAAATTTTCCTTTTAACTTTATTGTTTTCATTTATACTTTATTTTACTTCTTGAACGTTTAGATTATCCTAAAAATTATTAATTAACTTTGCTTTTTTTATTTCATAAACAACGTAAACATACTTAAAAATAAAATATAATAGAATGGTCAACTCAACTATACAGAATTAAAAATGTACAACTATAGAGAATGATATTGAATGATATTGAATGAAAAATGTAAAAAAAATAAAATAATGAATGGAAAAAAAAAATGTAAAAAATAACTCAAATACATATAAATATTAATAAAAAAATAAAAACATAGGTAATCTAATCTATAGTTCTAAAGTACTCATATTTCTGGATCTACCAGGTTTAGTACAGACCCAAGTTGAAGCATACATATTGACTCTATCAATAGTTGTACCAGACTTTCTAACAGCAACTGGGTCACATTTAAATCCTCTCTTTTCAAAATTCTTAATATACCATGGTTCTTGAGAAGCAGATCTTAATAAAACTCTACCACCTGAAGCTAAAGCATAATATAAAGCATTAATTTCTTCATCAGCATCTTTACCATCTTCAGAAAACCAATCCATATGATCCATAATAACAGCAACAGTTAATGAATTTTTAGTTAATCTATGGAAAACATCATTTAAGAAATCAGTATGTAATCTAATATTATCTAATGGTGATTTTTTGGATGAAAATTTCTTATATGTTTCTTTAGTTAAATAATCAGGGCAATTTTCTTTTGAATAGTGACCTTTTAAAGTAACATAATAAAAATAATTATCAGTTGAAACTAATGATCTTGAAATAACTGGATCTAAAGTATCAATCACATATTTAATAACTGATGAACCCATCATAGCAGCTTGATTAGCTGGAACACCTAAAGCTTTCCATAAGAAAATTGGATTACCAACTAATAATTTAGAAATAATTGGATTAAATAAAGTTGGTTTAATTTTTTCATCCCAGATTTTTCTTTGTTGATCCATCGATTTAGCTTGACATAATTCTTCAACATCTTCACCAACACCACAAATTTTGAAAACCATTCTAACAGCTCTTAATGCCCATTTTGAAAAACCGGTATTATAAATACCTCTACCATTAATATCAAAAGTACTTGGACCTTTATCATACCAATATTGTAAAGCATTAGATGAAATATGTGGAGCAATTTTAGTTAATAATATTTCTCTAAATTCTTCAATTTTACCAATCCCAAACAGTTTCCAAACTTCTTCTCTAGTTAAAGATTTGAAAGCAGCTAATTTTAATTCCATTAAATGACCTTGAGAAGGATTTAAATCAACACCATGAATTCTATGTGGGGGATCAGGTAAAGCAGCATAAGCTAAAATATTATCACCAGCTGAAGTAATTGCTAAAACTGAATCTTTAGAAGTTAAGTTAAGAATATTAGCATCTTCTCTTGGATCTTCCCAAGTAAAAGCATAAATATATTCATTGTTAAATTGTGCATATTCAGGTCTCATTTCATCATAATAAACTCTATAAATATCATTTTGGTAATACATTGAAGGATATGGTAAATTTCTAGCTTGATTATTTAAAGCAGCTTCATGACCTTTACTATGTTTAATTTCTTCTTTGGCAACAACATCTTTTGGAGCTAAATATGGAGAAGCAGTAGCTAAAGCATTAATACGATGTAATAAAGCTGGAGATCTATCTTTATCACAACCTAACCAAATATAATAAGGGATTTTACCTAAAGTTTTATTTGATAAATTTAAACTCTTTAATGTACCAAATCTATATTCTAAATAATCTCTTCTAGCAGGATCTAAGAAAACTCTATCAGCTTCAAACCAAGCTCTCCAAAAAGTTCTGAAAGCCCATGGAATATGTCTATTTTGCAAACCACCTAATGTATCAACTCTACCAACAGTTGTAACTTTTGATTGAACACCAAAATCAACACAAGAAATAACACCGTCTTTATTTAACATAGTTTGAACATGATCAATTGCAGAATGAAAAGTTGGAATCATAGATAAGGAATAAGAGAATGTAATTAAATCAGCAGAATCATGAGGAATTGTAAAAGTACAAGCATCAGCTAGCATACAATGAACATTATTCCATCCTCTAGCAGCAAATCTTTCTTTAGCAACTTCTAATAAAGATGGAGATAAATCAACAACATAAACTGCTTTAAAATTCTTCAATGAAAATATCTGATCCATTTGTTCAACATTAAAACCAGTACCACCACCAACATCAATCCAAACTAGACTCTTTTTCTTTTGTAAATGAGCAACAGATAATTTTAAACAATTTTCTCTACCTTGTAATAAAACACTTCTAGTATTATCATAAATTTTAGCTTGTGCTTCATAAAATGATTCTAAAGCTTGTTGTTGTTGGCCTGTTTTTTTAGCAGTTGAAGCAAATGGTTTAAAGAAACAATGCCAGCAAAACTGAACCATAGTTCTAAATTTTGGACTGGATAAAGCTAATATAATCAATAGCAGGGATGAACCTGCTAATAAAGAAACTGAGAAAAATGGGAGCATCTGCTCCAAATTTGCTTTTGAGAAATCAGTTATCATTATGAGATGAATCAAAGTGATAGAATATGAGTTTCCTACTTCCAAACTGAAAACAAGCAGATAATAATTAGAAAGATAGAGGTAAAGGAGATTCCATAATACTTATATATAATCTATGATTTTTCAGAAGTAATTGATCATCAGACAGACACGTTTTGTTCCGTTGAACTTCCAACAATTTGGCGTTTCAAAGAGAGAACTCACATGGGGTAAATCTATTATTTGGGCACTTCTGCATGTGAAATTTAAGATAGATCAATTCGATATCTTATAATTAATGGTAAAAGAAGTATATATATATAAGTGATCGAGCTGGGCATAACTGATTTTGATTGGCTGAAGAGTCCACATGTTTCTAGAAATTAACATAATTAATTAGGGATAAACATCATCGTGCGGCTCGCTAATTATTACCCACCACGTTTTACCCTTAATTATCGTCTATTAGAGCTCTATATATAACTTTAAACTTATATCGGATCACAAGTAAGTATAAACCATCGAATCGATCATATATATAGCTATAGGAATATATTAGTTTTCAATTGCAATTTGAAAATGGTGAAAGCTCTTTATTTCAAAACCTGAAATGTTAAAATCAACTTTAAAGTATACTGATAAGAGCAATATTAAAAAACAAGTGCAATGAAGGCTTTAGATAGTTTTGAAAATGAATAAACTATAACTCATAAATTGGAATTGATCGAGTTGAGAAGTAATTATTAATTATCATGCAATTTATGGAAAAAACATGATTTAATAGATTTCAATTTAATCGACTTATACCATTTTTATTTGAATGAAAAAGTGTTTTATTCTTGTTAAGTAGGTAAGTGACTACCATATATAGGGAAAAATGAGTAAAGAAAGAAGGAAACATAGAACTTCTAATATTGAAAACTATAGTGAGAAATTTATGAGAAGAAATCCAATCTTCTTTTATTTAGAAAACGATAAAGGAATAAATATGAAAGAAATTATAAATAAAGACCTAGTGATTTTGATAGAATAGTATACGTAAATGTTGAAATGAAATTATTAGACAGTACGTAATTTGTTTCAAAACCAAGGTGATATTGTAAGTATATATTAATTAGCCAATCAACCCATTTATATTCTATGTTATAAATATACCCATTTTCAACTTTAACTTGTTGATAAATTAAAAAGCCAGTTTGAATTAAAATTAAAACAGCCATTAAAATATGAGTTGAAGGATTATTAACAATATCACAACATTTTTGTTAATGCTA
Source organism: Ambrosiozyma neoplatypodis (assembly GCA_030567495.1). Taxonomy (NCBI): domain Eukaryota; kingdom Fungi; phylum Ascomycota; class Pichiomycetes; order Pichiales; family Pichiaceae; genus Ambrosiozyma; species Ambrosiozyma neoplatypodis. The sequence continues at coordinate 66,342 of JAJLSG010000238.1, read as the reverse complement.
AAGTACAATCTTGTGCTAATGAATTAGATAAAATGAGGTCTGAATATGATGATAACTTAGTCGAACCTTTTGGTAAAAATGAATGGTTAGAGCAATATAGAGCTACTTCAAAATCAACTGATGCTTCATTTCGAATCATTTATATCATCTAAAGTTGTTAATGCAAGTTATATATCTGATTCCAAAGAATTTGGATTATATTTTGGTGCTAAAAATATCAAAACGGAAGGTGCTAAACATAAATTAATAAATATTAGTTTTGAAAGCTATGAAAACAATAAAGAAGATGTGGAGTATTAGGAACTTGTGTGTACTGCTATAACTTATCCTCAACCTCAACTTATTAAACCAAACGATACATTTGTTAGTAAAGATTTCACTCCTTACTCCATCTCATATCCTCCATTATTTGCTTATTGGTCAGCTTGGTTTTCAATTGTGGATTCTAACTCTTCAGAAAATGTTTCTTATTCCAATTTCACTCCTACTTCTTTTTTTTTATGTTGATAATGTTATGAATTTGTTTAATTTGTTGAAAAGGTCATTGATTTGAATTCAAGAGTTGATGAATTTAGAGTTATACTTTCCTAAGGGTCTCAGTTGCAATTGACAAGTATCATGATATATCGACCTACTTCAGAAAGAACACACAATTTGAATTGGCACTTTGCGATTTTGGCAGACCGTTTCAAGGCTGTGCTATTGTTTGTCCGGTCCGCTAAACATATTCCGTCTTTAATGTGGAAACTGTTATCGAATTTTGTTATTATGATTATATTTAAAGGAGAAACTGGAAGAAAGTTCAGTATATATTCTCTTTTTCATTTCCCTTATATTCTCCTTCTTTTCATTATTCTTAAAAGATTCAATCACAACCACAATTGATTTGAATTGATTAACTAAAAATGTCATCACAAACTCCTAACAAGACAACTTACAATTTACCAAAACCAAAAGCTGCTTATCTACCAACTTCTAAAGACTCTCCACTTTATGCCAATAGAGACTTATATAATGGTATTGCTTCAACTGCTGAAAAAGGTGAAAGGGAATTAATTGAAAAAGTTACTATTCCAATTAGATCAGCAAAAGCATGGAAAGTTCCAAAAGGTCATGTTTGTAGAATTGTTGCACTTGAAGGTCCTCAAGTTGGTGATTTAAATATTTGGAATTTACATAATCCAAGAGAAAAAATGTGGGCTGCTAGAACTAGACAATTACATTCTGCTCATGTTTCTGTTTATGATAGATTATGGTCAAATTTACCATTTTTAAGACCATTAGTTACAATTACTGCTGATTCATTACAAGCTAGAGGTCAAGATGAATGGGGTGGAAGATTACATGATTTATTAGGTACTAGATGTGATCCTTATGTTGATAAAATGTTATCTGGTGAAGATAATGATTTCCATTGTCATTCCAATTTAACTAGAGCTGTTTTACCTTATGGATTAACTGAATTTGATGTTCATGATGTTTTAAATGTTTTCCAATTAACTGGTTTAAATGAACATGATCAATATTTTATGGAAACTTGTCCTGCTAAAAAAGGTGATTATTTTGAATTCTTTGCAGAAACTGATATTTTATGTGCTTTATCTTGTTGTCCTGGTGGAGATTTATCTGCTTGGGATTGGGGTGAAGGTGAAGAAGGTTCTCCAGTTGATATGGTTGACTGTTGTAGACCATTAGGTGTTGAAGTTTATAAGATTACAAATGATGATGTTTTAAAGGATTGGACTGAACCTCAACCAGTCAGATATTCTACTTTACATGGTATGACTATGCCTGTCTTCAAGAAAGAAGAAAATTAATTTTAGAGAAGAGATTCTATTTTATGCATATATATCTAACAGTTTTTACTTTTTAATTCCATTAAACACTATACTAGAAAAGAAGTTGTATAACAGTAACAAGATGTAGTGTCGGATCCGGAACACATATTTGTGGCAAATTACTGCGCCGTATTTTAGTGGGGTATCCATATTTGATTTGATATCGATAAAGGTTTTGAGTTGAATTAACTGAAAAATCAGGATTTTATCTATATTTTAAAATCATCAATCATGATTCATCCATTGAGAGGACTCATAAGGAGTCCCATAAAAATATCCTTATTCCCAATAGGAAGTTCCACAAGATTAGGAAATCCAATTAAACGCCTAACTTTGATGAATATTAATATTTCAAGAAATCATGTTCAACAGAGATCAATATCCTTTCATCACATTCAACAAAGAGAATCATCTTCAAGTATTAGAAAATTATTACTACCAAATTTCATCATTAGACCAGGAATTGGAATCGGAATTGGTATAAATTCTAAAATACAGACTAGAAGTGCTTCATTTTGGAGAGTTGGAACCAATGTTAGATTATTCAAGCGTATGTTGAAAGAATCAGGTAGTAGTGAATTAAGATATAGATTATTATTGTTTTTAGGTGCTTTTATAATACTAAATTTTCTATTCAATGTGATGATGGCTGTTTTAACTAATTTATTTTTAGATACTTTACAAGAAACGCCAGGAAATTTTGGTCTTTGGGTTAATAGTGAATTTAAAACAGGTGTTGTTAATGAACAAATTAAACTTGATTTAAAAGGTGCAAATGAAAAATATAATGAATGTTTGAAATATTTAGGTAAAGATAATAAATTGATTAAAGATGTTCAAAATCCTGAAGCTGATTATATTTTAAGTATTAATGAATTAGATAAATGGTACTATGAGAAAAACGATTTCCAATATGTTTCTTGTTATATTGATTTATTATTGAGATATGCTTTAACATTAGGTGGAAATTCATCAGGAGAAGTTGTTAACGTTATTAATCATGCCAATTTTTTAATTCAACATTATGAAGAATTAGCTAAGAAACAAGTTGGATCATATATTTTAAGAAATAAAAGTTTAAGAACATTAGCTGATATACTGAGAACCGAAGACAATAGTTTTGAAGATATTGAATCATTACTTAAATCATCAATTATATTATTGGAAACAAATGAATTTAAAAACAGACCAGATCCAAATGATGATTGTACTATAATTCCACCCAATGAAAAATCCAGTAAAAATTTGACCAATTCTTTGATTGATTTGTGTGTTTTATATTCATCTACTAAAAAACCTGAACTGTTAGATAAATCCCTAACCATTCTAGTTTCTGAATTAAGGTCATTAGAATATGAATCCAGATCATTAGGTGTTGATCCAAATTCATTAACTTTAAATAAACCTTCACAATTAAGGAATGAAAGTGAAAGAAGATTATTCCAAGTAAGATCAGAGTTAATACCATTAGTGAAACTTCAAATTAGTGAAATTTTATTTGCTAAAAAAGCATATCATAAAGCAATTGAAATAGCTAAAGATTCAGCATATCAAGCTAGTTTACATACAAGCAGTAATCCAAATTGTGCTAAAATTGCTAAAATTGGGTTTGGTAATTTATCTGTGATGTATCAAAAGATTGGAGATCAGGAAGCTTCTGATTTATGTTCTACAAAAGATAAAGAAATAGAAGTTCCATTATCTGGATTCATTGAATTTAAATCTAATGTTAGAGATGTTGTTTTGAAACATTACTTTGGTGATTGGGGTAATTTCTTATTTCCTGGTTAATTTTATTTATTATTTATTATTTATTTCTGAAACCTGTATATATTTAATTAACTTATAGAGAATCTCTAATAATCTTACCATGAATTGTGAATTTAGAAACCGACTGGTGCACGGGCGCGCACTGCTCATTGATTCGATTCTTTGTTTTCAATTCGAATTACTGGATTTCTACGATTTAATACTTCACTAGATATCTCTATATATTGCTCCAATAGCATTGAAACCCAATGTCAATTGATCATAGACACAGACATTCAATATCTATTCCAGCAACAGAGATTGAAATCACTCTAGAAAGTCTTGTTGCTGTTTCTTTACAAAAACAGTTTCATCCACTAACTTTTTCAAAATTATTTAAAGAATTCAAACATAAGATCCTTACAAACAATACAACAACTGAAATAGATTTATTTGCCTTATATAGAGATTGTTCTAATAATCCTCTACAACTCAAATACATTTATGAAATATTGATTAAAAGTGATTTGAATGATAATTTTGATGAATTAACTAAACTTTTTACAACATATCTGGTAGGATTAAATAAAAATGATCAAGTTGTTATACTTATATATTTTAATCAACTTTATTTGGAGTTTCCTTGGTCTAGATTGATTGAAAATAATAAATTTTTAAATGGATTTTCACAATATTTAAGAAAAGTTATTACATTGAATTTTAATTTAGATGATGATTCAAAATACATATTTATGATTAGTAAATTTATAACAAATTTATTATCAAGTCCAAATAAATCAGATGATCCTTTAAATGACTCAATTATAGATTTCTTAGAATTTTTAAAATCAAAAGGATTTGATTCAGCATTTGAATTTTTAAACACATTTTATACGAACTATAGTTTTTCATCAGTTAAAAAAGATTATCAATTATCAACTACCTTACAAAGAGATCTATTAAATTCAAGAAATAATGGAAAAATATTAAAATTGAAGAAAATAATATGGTTATCACAACAAATTACAATTAACTTTGCTACTGTTAATGAATCTTTTATAAAAGGTTTTAAAAGTTTATTAAATTTATCAACAGTTGCAACTTCAGCTACTAATTCTTCAATTACATATGAATTTATTTCATCTTTATTTGAATGTTTAAGTTTAAGTACTTTTAAAACTCAAGCTATTTGGGAACATTTCATATTAAATAAACTTCCAATACTCCTGAAATCTCTAAAAATGAATCAATTAAAATTAAGTAATTCATTATTAAATACTTTTGAAGCTGTTGAATTTGATAAAAATAAAATTTTGATAGTTCAATTACTTAAAAGTTTAATATCATCAGATTTAATTAAACCTTCTTATTTTATTAAATTATTTCCAATTCAGACTCAAATTGTTCCAACTCCTCCACTTTTATCGTTAGAAGATTTAACTCATTTATATAATAACAAATTTCATGAAACTAATCCTGAATTCATTTCAATTCAAGAAGCTGAAATCGAAGATTTTATTAGTAAAGTTTCTTCATCAATACCTTCAAAAGATGCTTTTGCAAATTTAACTGTTTCATCAATTTCTAGATTTGTTCTTGAAAATGATAGCTTAAGATTAAGAAGATTATTGATCTCTCTAACTATTAATAAAAAAGTTTTAGAACATGTTTTATTACAATTTTCACCATATACATTTATTGAACCACTTGTTGAATATCTTAGTAAAAATATTGAAAATCGTCCTGAATCAAATGATAAAAGAATTGATAATCAAGATTTAATGATGGATTTAGATCTTGGATCCTCTGATTCAACTAACATTCAAGATTTTTTCACTGATTTTGGATTCATATTATTATTTTTACAATATACTACAAAAATATTAAATTTAGATATTTGTAAATTAACTAAAGATTCAAGAGTTTCAAATTTATTAACTTCATCAATATCAATAGATTGCTTTAAACAATCTCAAAAGGCAAAATCAAATTTAAATAGTCAAATGAATGATTGGATTTATTCTATGTTTGATAATAATAATACTGATGGTATTTCAGATGATCTTATTAGAAGTTCATCAGTTTTAGAATATCATTATATGTTACCTGAAGTTTTAAAACAAGCTATAATTGCATTACAATTGAATATAATTGATTTAGAAACATTGATTAATGGATTAGAATATTTCCAACAACCATTTTTAATTTCAACTTTACCTAAAATAATTAAATATTTACTTGATTTCTTATGGACAGCACCTGAATCAGTACAAATAATAGTAAGAGTTCTCAATAAACTTTGTACATGTGAAATGAGTGGAGATGCATTATACATGCATTCATTAGCAATGGATAATATTACAGATGAATTACGTTTTAATTTATCAAAATTTGAACAACCAATTAAAGAATTCGAATTCATGAAACAATTAACAAAACCATTAAATATTCAAAGTGATTCATTGGAAAATTTCATTCAATATATATTTGATCCGACTTCCTTGAATACTAAATTTGAATTAATATCAATTTATCAATTAGCAGGTAGTTATTCATCTGGTCTTGATTGGTTTTATTCACAATTGGAAATTTTATTAAATGAACTGCCTTCAAAGCAATCAGATCTAATTGAATCTTTACAATATGAATTAATTTCAAATTTAATGATTAATTATTCTTTATATAAAGTTTCAAAAGTGAATATTAATTTAAAATCATGGGTTGCTCGTTTAAGTTCATTATCAGATGAATCTTTAAATTTAATTTTTGCTAGATATCCAGCTAAGAGAACAATAGCTATAGATGATAATAATAGTGATGATGACGACGATGATGAGAATGTTCAAAAAACTAATGCATCTAAAGTTTCATCTAGTACATCAGCTAAATTCGGTGGAGATTTAGGTTTTGATTCTAATTTCTTTGGATACATTCAAGAACCTAAGCAAGAACCAGGCAATGAAGATGATATTATGATGACAGATTCAAATGGGTCCGAATCATCTAAAAAAAGAGACGAAGGGATTGATTCTACTTGTGATTTATATATTTCTAACCTGCTAGTTTTGATTAAGTCTACTGATGATCAAATTATTCGTAATTTGGTTACTAAGATATTAACCAATTTAAGTAGTATTTAATTCTACTAATTTTAATTTATTTATATAATTAATTAATGTGTACTTTAATCAAACCAAAATAATAGGAACAAAAAAACATATTTAGCGTCGAGCGACGTGCAGCGACCCTTTTAAAAAGTTGGATTAACTTACTCTATTTAGACATGAATCATGATTTAACTAACTTACCTCTACTTTCTTTCAAACACCAATTACATATCAAACCATTCTTCAAAACTTTTCAAATGTCCTCAAATATACCAGTGATATCATTCCCAGAAGATTTGCCACAATCAAGCTCCTTATCAATAACTCAAAAGCACAAAACTATAATCTATCTTATCAAAATACTTAAAGGTTCTGGTTATACTCTAGCTATAATTTATGCTCTAGCTATATTAGTTATAAAACCTTTACTGAAACGTTCATATGATACAAGATTGGAGTTTTCTAATTTTGTTTTTGAAAAACTAACTCATTTATATAAAAGTTTATCAAAACAAACTAGAATAATACCTTCAGTTACAGTTAATTATAATGGTATGATTTATAAAGATTCAGTGACTAGTACAGATGATTTGAATAATAATAGTGATGACTCTGATAGATACCTTGTTCAAGTACCACCAACTTCAACTTCCTTTACCAATGATGATAATAAAGATAATAATACAAAATCAAAAGGTGTTAGATTTTCAGATGAAGAAGAAACTAAAATTATTGAAGAGAAAAAAATAGATTATAAAAAACAATCATTAGAAGCATCCGATGAAATAAATGCTAATTTACAAAGACTTAGAAGAACATTAAATGGTTTGGATGTTCCTGGATATAAAGCATCTGATAATTTTCAAGGTTCTTTTATCTCACGTTTTAATGGTAATTCATTAAGTGAAATGCATCCATTAATATTTCAAGTTAAACAATTCAAAAATTATTTAGATGTTACTACTGCAGATCATCCTAGAGATTACTTCTTCAAAAGAAGTTTCAATAGTAGATCTATTGGCTATGGTAATAAACCAAACGGTACTTATAAACGTAGAAGTTTAAATATGGTTGATGATATTGATGAACTTATTGATGATATTAGAAATATAATTAGAAAGAAGAAAATACAGAATACTCAATAAAGCTGAAGTTGTACTATATTTCCAGGATACTTGAGCTTAATTTGATATTACAGTTGTACTGTTTTCCTTAACCCATGTTATTTATCTGCTGGGGGTGCTTTACTACTGATTATGTATATGCCTGATGCTCTTTACTTGATATAAATAGATTATATTACTAAAAAAGGCCCATATGTTGTACGACGCTTCATGCTTAAGAAAGAAATTTAGTAAAGCCCTAATTAAGTGGAGGTAGAAACGTAAGGATATTTATACTTTTTTATTTATTGACCAAATATATAAAGCTATTGTACATATATACAAGTTAATTTTATTGTAGTAAAAAGAACTGAAAAAGAATCTATTAATTTTTATTCTCTTGTTGAATTGAAAGTAATGTATCAAGTTGATCAATCATTGTTTTAGATCTATCAATTTTAGCACCCTCAAGTTTATTATCAAGTTGATCTAGTTTATCAAAATGATGTTGTAATGATTCCATACCATATAGATTATAATTACTCTTCAACTTAATTTTCAAAAATTCAGGTAATTCTAAACCTAATTGTTTTTCTTTAGATTCAAAGAAATCAGCTAATCCTTTATCAACAATTCTTTTAGATTCTAATTTTCTTTGTTTACTCTCCCACTTCTTTTGTTTCTTTTCAAGTTCTTCAGGTGTTGCTTTCCATTTTGATTTTAATATTTTAGAAATTGCAATTGGTGATATTTGTAATAATTTTGATAATGCTTCTGTATTTAATTCTTGAGGAAACTTTCTATTTAATTCTCTTAACTCATATTGAGCAACAGGACTCATTTTTTTATCATTTGATAAATCCATACTTAATTGTTTTTCACGTAATGAATATTTAGCTTTCATATAATCAGGCAATGATGTATTATCTCTCCAATCTTTAGGTGGAGGTTTCAAGTCTCTTTTATTATTATTGTTATTATCAACTTGCGATATTCTCTGTTTCGGCTGGTATTTCTTCAAATGCTCTTCCCAGTTTCTTTTATTATATATTTTACCTTTAAATCCACCTGGAAGTTTTGCTAAATCTGGTAAGTTCCATTGATTTGATCTTTTTGATGAATTATTTTCAAGTTGAGAAGTTATAGATGTGAAAGTTCTTGTGATATTTAGTGAGCATTTAAGTAAACCATTAATCTTTGGTCGTATTAGCAGCATAACTTCTAAATGATATAACCATTCTAAAGATGATATTGATAATAACTTGAAAAAACACAAAATAATAGCCGATTTTAAAACTTTTTTTGGTTGTGGCACAGTGTGGCTGAGTTTTGCACTGTTGTGGCGCACCGTTTGAGTAGGGCAAAAAATGAATTTAAAACAACAATAAGACAAACCTGGAATTTTACTGAATCAAATATAAAAGAACGTGTTCCTAACTTGTTGTCTTTTCAAAAGAAGAACTTTAAATTACTCCGAATTATATTCTTTCAGTTTGAAATTCATACAAAAACGAACAGAAACAAAAGATGAATATTGTTAAGAAACTTTTTGCAACTTCTAATAAAGGCGACCAACAATCAAATGATAAGCTAATATTAATTCCATCTGGTCAATTATTCTTATCAAGAACTCCTTCTTCTCCAAAATCAGAAAATGAATGTTTGTTCAATGATGTTATAGTGTCAATTAGAGATACTGCTATACCTTTTAATTATCAATTAATTGTTCATAAATCAAAAAATCCTGATACTTCATTATTTGTTGGTGATGATGATTCAGATGATGGAGATGAAGATGATTCTGAATTATTATTTGAAGACTCAAGTAATTTAAAATCATTTTTAATTGATGAAAAATTAAAGTTTACAATGTTTGAAAAATATGGTCAACGAACAATTGCTTGGAAAGATCTCGATGGTGATTTAGGTGATAAATTTGAATTTAGAATTAATGGTGACGTTGTTTCAAATGATACAATTAATCAATTTATGCTAGCTATATACAAATGTGAATTTGAAAGAAAATATAAAAAATCAAGTTATAATGTTACTCCTTTTGATTTAGAAGAATTTGTTGTTGATGTTGATTCAATGAATGATGATGACCAATTGATTGGAAATATACCTACTTCTTCTTCTTCTTCAAATTCAAGAAAACTTGGAGATGATGATAATACAGATTCTGAAGAAGATGAGTTTGAAGATGCTATTGAAGAAGTTCAAGGAAAAATATTAGGTTTAGTGAAATGTAAACTTTTCATTTATGATCCATCAAAGGAAACTTTTAAATCTGTATGTTCTACAGCTACTGCTTCAGTTTATGATATAGGTGGGTGGGAATATGCATTAAAAATAGCACAGGCTGAAGGTCAACAAATAGCTGCTTCTAATTTAATTGGTCAAATGGATCCAACTTTTAATTTTGAAAATTTGGCATTTTATTTCAATGTATTTACTGAATCAAGTGCATTTACATATTTATTACAATTTCCAACTAAAACTATTTATGAATCATTTCAATTATTAATCTCTAGTGCATTTTATGAACACAATAATAAAACTAAATTTATTAGTCTTAAAGATAATGATCAAAGGTTTATTGTTGATGCTTTCAATAATTTAGGTTTAGAGGATGATGAAATGGAAGATGTTTCAGAGGATGATGCATATGCAACTGCTGAAGACGAAGATGATTTTGAAGAATCAATTACCAATGTTAGAAAAGGCTTCAAAAGAATAAGTAAAAAAGTGATAGATGATGATGACTCAGATGAATCAGATGAAGATCAAACTAAAACTCGTTATGAAAGTAAAGATGTTAATAAAGGTTTAAAAATTGGTTCTAAGAATGATCGTACTTTTATTTCAAGAGGTAATAAATTAGGTGTTTTTAAAACAGGTGAAGAAGGTCAGATAGAATTTTATACTGCAATTGAAAATATTTCAAGTTCTAAAAACAAGCATATTAAAGTTAATCCAGATAAAATGATGTTACAAAAAGGTGATTCTACAATGATAGTGCAGGATGATAGTAATCTGAATACATTATATAAACTGGATTTAGAAAAAGGTAAAGTTGTGGAAGATTGGAAAATGGTGAAAAATCAAGTTGAATTACCTGTTGTTAATTTCACTTCTAATGAGAAATTTGGTGATAGAACAAATGAAGAAACATTTTTAGGTGTTTCAAGTCAAGCATTATTTAGAGTTGATCCAAGATTATCCAATAACATTGTTGATTCAGAATTCAAACAGTATAAAACTAAAACTAATTTTAATCAAGTTGCAACTACTGAGAATGGTGATATTGCTGTTTCTACTATTAAAGGTGAAATTAAATTATACAATATATTAGGTAAAAATGCTAAAACAATGCTTCCAGCTTTAGGTAATGAATTTTTGGGATTAACTACATCTAGTTCAGGTAGATTTATTTTAGGTACATGTAAAACATATTTATTGCTTATTGATGTTCAAATTAAAAAAGGTTCAAATAGATGGAAGATGGGTTATGAAAAATCATTTGCTAAAGATGATAAACCATTACCTAAGAAATTATCTTTAAAACCAGAGCATGCTGCATATCTTAGAAGTATTTATGGTGATATCACTTTCAGTAAAGCCAGTTTTAATAATAATTTAAATTCTAAAAATAAAATTCCTACAACTTTTATTTCATCTGTTGGCTCATATGCTATTACATGGAATTTAAGAAAAGTGTTAAGAAATGATCCAAATCCATATACAATTAAGGGATATAATGATGATGTTTTAGTGGGTGATTTCACTTACAGCAATGTGAATAAATTGATTTTAGCTTTACCTAATGATGTTACATCCGTTTCTACTAGATCTTTCAAAAAACCAGAAAAAGAATTCAGTGTTGTTAAAACTTATAAATAAGTTTTGTATTTAATATTCATGTTTTTGTTGTCGTTGGTTATAGTGAATTATTATTATTATTCAATTTTTTTTTTAACTCTTATTTTATTTCATAGTTTTTTTTTTCTTCTCCCCCGTTTAATTATTTTACGTTTTGGTCGTCAACTGATTTTTTTATTTTTTTATTTTTTTATTATTAATTTGGTTGTTTTGTTATGTTTTATTTCCTCCTTTTCTCTTTCCTTTTGTGTGACTACTCTTTTTAACTTTGTTTTTTGTGTGTAATTAATTTAATTTATTTCCTCCTTCTTTTATGATCTCCTATTTTCCACTAATTGTTTAATTTTTTGCATATTTCATGGTGTTTTACTTTTATGAACTACAATTCATAGATTTAAAACTCTACTATACTACATAATAATAACCACAGATTTATTTTCTCAAAATGGCTTTAAATTGTTGTAATAGACGAATGATATGTATATCTTTTAAGATTCTGTAAATAAATTAACCAAATTGTTTAACATTGTGTAAGTATGTACATGTAGAAAATCAATGACAATAAGGTTTCTATAAATTGTAATGAAAGAAAAATATATATTTCTTGATTCTCATTTCTGTTATACATATAGGTTAAATTCCATATAATTCAATATTCTGATTTGATACAAATTGAAACTCCCTTTCTTTATCAATCATTATACAATTAAACTGATCGTGTAGGAAATGCTATTCAAATATGAAGTTTCAGTACTATCAGTTTTTTATTAGTTCATTCAGCAGATCAGAACATTCACCTTGAACTTATAACTCTCAAATGAAAAATGTATAAATCAACATCATCTAATCCATCTCCAATATATGATGCTATTATAATAAAATAAAATCAATAACCTTCAATTACCTTTTTAACCAAAAACTTTTTTTCATTTCATCAATAAATATAATTCTAAAAGCATTCACTTTATGAGTAATAGTTGGTTTATAGTCAAATAACTGTTCATGTATTTCGTGTTGAAATCTAGGTGGTGGTAAATTATTAACATAAGCATGAACTGTTTTAACAAAATGATGAAATGTTTTGGAATTCATTAACTATTAAATATAACAGATGCATGATGGTAAAGTGTTAGTAGTTGAACTTATTTCAAGTAAATAAAAATAGAGATGGTAAAGACAAAGACATACCCTTCTATAAAGGAACTGTTCTAGCATCTTATGTTATATGATCTGTTATATGTGGTACATGTAATAGTTTTGAATAAAACTCCTGCTCTACTTTTCCATCAAATCGAAAATACTCCAAAAACAGAACACCCTTGCACGCGGTCACGTGCCCACTCGGAACTTTCCGCCGCCCCCTTTGGCAGCCCGGCACCCAGTTCCGAGATCCCGGAATTCTTATCAGATGAATCAGTCTGATAAAAATTCATTTCATTTCATGGATTATAGAGTAACGTATACGATAATATGGTTTGTAAATCAAATCATTTGACCTATAAAAGGTCACTATTTTCTCCATTGGTTCATTCAATTCAAATTACTTCATTTCATCAAAAAAAAAAAGCATTGAAATATTCTAAATTATGGCTAGAAATAGAGAACATTTTGAATATGCATTATCATATCCAAAATTCTTATTATTAGGTGATTCAATAACTGAAAGATCTAACAATCCACAACCATTAACTGATTTCATCAAAGATGGTTTTGATCATAATAATTCAACTGAACCAATTTATGAATTTAATTTAGGTAATCAATTACAACATGATTATATTAGAAGAATGGATATTTTAAATCGTGGATTTTCAGGTTATAATTCAAGACATTATAAACAATTTATTGATAAAATCTTAAAGATTGAACATGATTTAAGTTATTCAAAAGTGAAATTATGTTATTTATGCTTAGGTTCAAATGATGCAGCAACTGCTTATCCTGATATGTGTCCATTTGATGAATTTTTAGAAAATATGATTTTTATAATTAAAGAAATATTAAAAAGAAATATCAATTTGATTTTAATTACTCCAACTCATCATTATAAAGATGTTTGGGAACCACTGAATCCTGGTGAAGCTGATCTGGGTTTATTTAGATCCATGGAAAATAATATTAAATATAGAGATGGCGTTTTAAAATTAGCTAAAGAATTTAATTTACCTGTAATTGATTTATTTAGTGCATTTGATGAATTTGAATTACAAAATGGTGGTAAAGGTTCTTCAAAACAATTATTTACTGATGGAATTCATTTGAATGGTAAAGGTTATCAAATTATCTATAAAGAGTTAATTAAAACAATTAATGAAAGTTATCCTGAATTTAATTATACTAAAATGAATATGAGGTTACCTTCTTGGGATAGTTATTCTTTTGAAGAAGTTGAAAAGATTAAAGTTTAATTTATTTATTTTGCATATGCATCTACTACACTTGTAATTTTTTTTTAGAAATTAAATAGAATCATGAATATTAGAACTTAGAACTATATATTAAGGTAGAGTTCAAAACAAACCTAGTAGTAAAATGCATCTAAAATAAATTAGAAAATAAAATCCAGAAATACAAACAAAAATATATAAATATTTTAAATTCAAATGAAAAATGAACACCATGCAGAAACAAAAATGAATAATAAATAAAAAATAAAAGAAAAAGAAATAATAAACTAAAATCGTATACACCCGTAAATCATCAATAACTAAGAGATTTCAACATGTATAGTAATTAAAAAAGTTTTAAATTAAGATATAAAAATAAATAAAATGAAAGTTTTAAGAAGCTTCATTGAATGTTGCTGTTGCTGTTGTGGGCACAGTTGAAGCTGATGTAATAGTAGCTATATTTGTGTTTGGGTTTGTTTTATTTGATGCTCTGTTTGGACGATACTTATAATTTGGAAAACATTTAGCATGGATCTCTTTTTCTGATTTAGCAATATCATAAAAGCAATCTTTAATTTCTGTAACTTCAGTAGCCCACATTAATGAAACAATTTGAATTAATAAATGATGATTAAATTTTTTCATACGAAATTGTGATTTAATTTCCGAAATTGTAGTTTCAGTTAAAGTTGCAAATAAACATTTCAAATATGCGCTTTCTTTATCTTGATCATAGTTATCATTATCCATATTTAACTTTGTGAAAGTATAAGTAGTCATTGTATCAATTAATGAAAGTAAAACAACAGCCTTAACCATGGTAGTACGATATAACATAAATGAATTCAATGGTCTTTTAACTAATTTAGCAGAAATCATACAAACGCCTGTTTTGTTTTTCTTGTTAACTTGTAACATATTATTCTTAGATTTATATGTAGTTGGTTCATTAGGTTGTCTGAAATAAATTGAAAAATCTTTAAGATTCTTAAAGTAAGAAACAATAGAACTATCAAGAGGTGAAATTGTAGGTTCAGATCCAGCATATGTTTTGGCCATTAAAGTAAAACTTCCGTTATTGCCTTCAGTAATAACTAATCCATCATCATTATTATGATCAGGATAACCTTTATCTTCTAACAAAGCAGTTCCAACAACTTTGGATAATACTTTTAACTTTAAATCATAATTTCTTTGTTTGAATAATGCCAAAACTTTACCAACTTCAATAATATCCAAATTCTTTCCTGATGATAATGTTTTAATTTTATTAAATCTTTCAATTGATATAGAAGGAATATTAACTCTTGAAATAGCTTTATTAAATTTATAAGAAAAATCTTTAATTAAATCATCAGGTTCTGGAATAGAAGAGTTAATTAATTTATTATCAACTTGTTTATTATTATTATTTGATTTATTCTCATTAGTTGAATTAGCTTGTTTCTTCTTTGGCTTCTTTTTTTTTGGGGTTGTAAGATGAACAATAAAAGTTTGAGATTCTTGAGTAGTTAAATTATTTGTATCTTTGGGTTGTGCATTATTAAAAGCAGAGCTTGTACTAGTAGTTGGTTTTTCTGATTCAATATTATTAAAAGGAGTAGTTATTGGAAGAGGTGATGTTGTTAAATTTAATGATTCAATGTTTTGATTACATGTATCTGAAGGAAATCCTAGTGGTGAAACTTCAAGACCAGCATTTGGGAATAATATAGGATCAAAATCAAAATTGAATGATTCATTAATATGATTTGGAGAATTAATATAAGGCCATTTACTGCTAATTGATGGAGGATGAGAAGTGTTGTTTGAAATTTGAGAAACAATTTCTGATGGAGTTGAAGAGTGAGATTGAGATTTATGTGAAGAATTTTCTGAGATAAGTTCGGGAACTTGACGATTTTTCAAATCATTAAATATATCTTCAAATTGAGCAATCTGATCTTCGATTTCAATTTCATCATTAGATAAATCTTCTTCTTCATCACTTGTATCACTTAATTCAACAAGTTGAAAGAAATATGGATAATTTGAGTTTGAATTTGAATTAACAGAATTATTATGAAAATTATTATTATTTTCATCCTTGGAATCACTTGGAGCAATAAGATTATAATCATATAAAGTAGATAATTCTTGAATTGGATCAGATGAGAAATCAGGTAAAGTTCTTGGGGCTTTATTTGAAGTAATTGGACCAATATCTGTATGTCTTCTTTTATTATTACGAACTGGGGATTCAGGTAATAAAATTAAATCATGATTAGATGAACTGGTATTATTATTTTGAATTAAATTAGACAGAATTCCATCAGTTGCAAGAGTGTGACTTCTAGTATTAGTTTGAACAGGAGAACTTGTGGGAAATTGATAATTCTGATTTGGAAACTCTAAAGTATCATAATCATAATTTGGAAACATTGTGAATTTTGAAGGGGTAAAAGAATAATTATCATAGCTAACAAGTTTTACATTTCTTGGTGTTACCATTGATTCAAAGTTCTGGCCAATATTTGTGAAAACCTCATCTGGAATTTGACCATAAGAATTGTTATTATTGATAATATCTCTAGATTGATCTGGAAATTGATGATGGGTAGATGTATTATCTTGACTCTTGTTTTGACGTAAGTTAGTAAACCAAGTTGTTGATGAATCCATTTTCAATAATATTAAATTAACAAAGTTAAAAGGAAATGTGAAAGGTGAAAGTTGAAAGTTGAAATGAGAGAGATACAAGAGTAGTGAACAAAAGAGAAGTCTTGAGATCTAGAAGAAAAGGGATTATTTATTGAGATAGCCTTTCTTATGGAACCTGAGACTCTCTAGTATCAAACCAACTCAGTAAAATAGAATGAAATGAAATCTGAACAACTAGGAACAAAAGTGGAAAAGTAGTTATAATTATAGTACACGTTGTAAGTTAATTGTAGGAGTAAAATAAACAAGAGTGCTTTTCGGTGGCGCACGACCGGAAGATCCATGTGCGGGCACTGCGGGCGGGCGGCTCGCAGGGCTTCCGTCGGCACTTTCGTCGGCTATTGCTTTATTAGCTTACAAAAACTCAGTGCAAAACTGTACAATTTATCTTATACTGTACATGTAACTACAGCTAGAATCATATAAGTAGTCACATACTGATATATATCTTTACCTGTGTATACCTGCAATTTCATAAACAAAAAAAAACTGAGAATGTTGTTAACACTGGCGTAATATTCAAAATTTAAATATACTTACATGCATGGATCTAGAATTATAAACACTTAAGAGCGTTAAATCATTGAAATTGAAATTAGAACAATTAATTATGTTAAATATATAATAGATGTATATTGTGAAAGTTAGAAAACAGTATACGTGTATATTGATATTTGAACTTAACTAAACTTACGTTAACGTTGGAAGCACAAAAAAAGAAGGTCTGCGGCTTGATCATCGCCATGGTGATGAGAAAAGTACCTCCGAAGATGCATCGATCATAGAAAATGGAAAATGGAAATGGATTAATTAGTAAACTGTTGAATTAAGGTCAAATTTAGTTGTTATACATGTTATGGAATTAACATTCAAAGATTCTGAAAGAGTACACGTATGTGCCAGTCTGTCAGATTATTTAGGATTCCTATTTGTAATCAATACAACATGTATGTACATGCATAAGTTTAAATTTAAATTGAAATTATTGAATTACATGTACATGTATATTAGTAATTAATGATATTTGATGATAATAAATTAACATTAGACGCCATATTAATAGATAAAGAAGAGGTCATCCTTTAATTGCTAATGAGTCATAATTAACACCTCAATACATGAGCTGATGAGCTATAGCTATAGAGCTGATTAATCACCATGAATGGCAGTGCATTGTAAACCTGATCGGTGATGGTCACTGATCTCGATGGATATCAATTATTTAATTTATAATTATAATTAACCCTTTGAAGTTTAAAAGTTAACATCATGCACTTATGTATATACATGTACATTGTATTGCCTTATAGGCTTTTCAATGTGTTTCATATCAATTGAATTTACAGTACTTTGGCTATACATGTATCATGAATCAAATTAAAACTTTCACTGTCTGTACTCGTTGATAGTTGATTAAATAAAATAGCTGGTATTGAAAAACCAAAACCAAACCAACTTAATTCACTTTATTCATTCATTTAAATTCAAAGTTCAAGCTAATGAGCATCCAAAAATTAATCACATAGACGCAGTACGTATACTATATGTCTATGTACTTTAAATTATTAATACCACATACACTTAATTATTTGAAAATACATAATTGCTTTGAAGTTTGAATTATAATGTAAGTTCGAAATTTCCATATTCAGTTAAAGCTTTACCTCGGTACACATGTAGTCTGAAAACTGTAAAACAAGTAACAAGTCGACAGTATATACATACATGTACATGCAATTTGATATAAATCAGGGGTAAAAATTCATTAAAAACTGGTAAAATTATACCATTGAACTTTAGTAAATTTGTTTCTAGCTATCTGTTCAAATAGAGTGTATGAATTCATTTTCTATTTTTTTAATTTTTTTATAATCAATTCACAACTGAATAATTTGAAAATTAAAACTGGGTATATAATTTAACAAAATTCAAGACCATGCAACTTACCCCTTTTATTATTAAATAAAACGTTAGTATAATTAGTTAAAAAAATCAATGGAAATCAAGTACATGTATATCAAACAATTAACTCTTAATCTATATTCTTCTAGAATGTATATATTGGAATGGTACTGCACTATCTGCACATATATAGTTGAACTCAATTCGAGTGATTCTAGTATCTATATTTAACTCATAGCTGTATTCCTAGAATTGAATTGTAGTTAAAAGTTAAAAGGTAATCATTTTGAAAGGCTGCATGAGTTTGGAACCCTTTACAGGTACTGCATGATATACATATCATATTTTAATTGTTGCTAAGAGAAGTGATATCGAGAGGGATCAGGGGATAATATATAATTAACGCAAGTGATTATATATAATAATAAATGCAAGAATCGTTTCAATTTATTAATTAATTAACAGAGTGCATGCAATTAAGATTAATTTATCAGTTAGACTTGGTCATATATGGATAAGTTGGAGTAGATAATTAATATTAAGCTATAGCTGGTTAAACATGAAACTGAGATATAATTTATTAAAAATGGCAGAATTAATTAAGATATAATTGAAGTTAAAAGTTTTCATAATATTAACAAAGAAGAAATAATTGAAATTAAATAAATAAAAATAAAAATGAAAAAAAAATAGAGAGAAAAAATGACCTTATATACTTCCTTTAATTTATAATAAAAAAAATAACGCTTTCCACAAATCAATGAATGTAAACAGTATATTGGGTATAACAAAATAAAATGCAGACTAACCACCAACTCTATCTTCTTTAGATTCAACTTTTATACTAGCCAGATGATCTTTAGCTTCATTAACTTCATTTAATGATTTACCACCTAAAGTGAAATCTTCAGCTTCTTCATCAGTACCACAACCACAATCATAATCTTCTAAAATGGTAGTACAATCATATTCATCATGATGTAATTTATAATTAACTTGATTATGAACATGACAACCCCATAAAGCAGCATTTTTTCTTGATGATAATTGAGGTGGATATTTAGCTAATAATTTAACAAAATGTCTAGCACAATCACCACAAGGATAAACTTGAGCAAAAGATGAAATATAAGTTGATAAATGAGTCTTTTGTAATTCAGTTGGATCATCAGGATATCTAGCTAATATAGTATGAAATAATTTCCAAGCTGCATTACCTAATTCAGCTTTTAATGTTGCATTTTCCATCTTTGGCATGAATGGTATATCTTCTTCATCAAGTTTTAATTGTTGTTGTTCATTTAAATTTTTATTTGAACTTAATTTTATTGATTTATTTTCTAAATCATTTGAACTTATTCTAATTTCATTTAGATTTTTAGTTGAAATTGGAGTTGGTTCATCTAAATGTTTATTTGAAGAAGAAAGAGAAGTAGTTAACGAGTAGAATAAAAACAAGATCACCAAAGTAATCAGCGTCGTTGTCCCTAGATGGGTATGTTTTCTCATCAACATCTATAAGGAATAATAAGAGTTTGTTGTTGGAAAGAAAGAAATATAGGAAATGAAATGAAGTACATGTAGGTGTCATATCAAAAATAAAAATTAAAAATGGTGTTATCGCGTTGTCTGATTTACATTTTTTTAACCTGGTTGACCACTATAAATGAAGAGAACAGTTCTTATTTATGGAACAGATCAGATTCAGTTCAATGTCGGATGATAAAAGACAGCTTCCAAAGAAGCCAATCAACAATTCAATAGATGCTTTCCATATAAATGCTGCTAGGCAAATGCATCAGATTACAACGAGTGCTAGAATACCAAATTCAACAAAGTCAACAACAATTAAACCAACAATACCTCCATTCAATTCACAATCAAGAGCTCCATTTCCAAGAAATACTCATACTACAACTAATAATAATAATAAAAGTAATGAAGTTTGTGTTCCAGCTAAAGAACATAAAGGTAAATGTACAAATCCTCAATGTGAACATTGTGGGGCAGTTATAATTCCATCACCATCAGCAAGTTATCCAATTGAGAACACACCATCAATTTCAATTAACAATTGGAATATTTTTTCAAAAAGAAATCCAATTTTAAATGCTAATGAAATTGAAAAATTTGAAAAAATTTTAACATTTCCAGTACCTGAAATGATATTTGGTAATAATTTAATTTTAATTTCATTTAAAGAAAAATTTAAAATTGAATTTAATTCATTAGATGCATTAAAATTAGTTCAATTAAATCCAAAGAATTTAATTCAAGTTTCTTATGCTACAGATTGGTTAAAATCAAGAATTGAAAAACATAAAAATAATGATGATGTTGTATTAGATATTTATAAACCATTTGATTGGACATATACAACAAATTATAAAGGTTCATTAATTTTAGGTGAATTTATAAAAGATGATACAAAATCAATACCATTAAAGAAATTAAAAAGACAAGATCCAATATTATTTTTTGATGATATGATTTTATATGAAGATGAATTAGGTGATAATGGAATTTCAATTTTAAATATTAAAATTAGAGTTATGAATTCGTGTATGTTATTATTACAAAGATTATTTGTTAGAGTTGATAATGTCTTAGTTAGAATTCAAGATACTAGATTATACATTGATTTTGAAGATGAATTGATTATTAGAGAATATAAAAAACAAGAATTAGATTATGATAATTTATTAAAAATGTGTCATGGTAGTGATCCAAGAAGTTTATTAAGGGATATGAATTGGTGCGCTAGTAAATTGCCTGTTATAAGTGTTGAAAGAGAATATATACAGTTTTAATTTAATGTTTTTTTTTCTCTTCTTTTTAAAGTTTATAATAATAATTGGTAATGATTTTCTATAATTATGATTAGATTTTATTGAACATTATGATCAAGTAAAAGTAAATGAATTGTACAAGAACGAGAACTCAGAATTGAGAAGATTTTAGTATTACTAGAATAGAATTTTAAATAGATGTATAAAATAAATGGATGAAATGTAATTTATTTTCTTAAAAAGAATAAACAAAATAAAACAAAAAAAAAACTAAATTAATATAAAAAATCAAATTAGTTTTTCAAAAAACTTCTAACAAAATAAAAATCGTAATCATAATAACAAAATAATAATAATAATATAAGTAATTGGAATTTATTCTAATGTTTTTCATGAGATAAGTGGAAATAATATTCTAATGAATAACCTAATAATAAGAAAGCAACGGAAGCATGGAATAATGGTTTACCAGAGTTTTGATATTTAGCTTTGTAAATACCAAATGGGGTTTTTGGTGAAGCAAATTGAGCTTGACCTCTTGGTAATTTAGAATAAAATGAAACAATATGTTGCATTCTTTTAGCTGCTGGGTTTGAACCTAAGTTCTATAATAATTAATGATAAAGTTCATTTAATGTTAGTATTTTACGTGTTTATAAGGGAATTTGGAGATAGATTTAAATTAATTGATTGGGATAAGTTAGAGAATATAGTGTTTTTTAATGAATTGAATTTAGGTTGTAGATGTAATCTAATTGAATTGAATAAATTAATTATAAGTGTTAGTTCCACTAACTCCATATATCATAATTCAGGAAAGTTGATTTAAACAATTTAATTAAAATATGATTTCAATAAATATGATTTAATATAGATCAATTGAGTAGTGATAATGTGATAATTTGATAATTTGAAATGAATTCAATTGAATAAAAATCCCAATTAATAAATCAATCAATCAATTGTAAAGCAAAATAGATGTGACATACTTCAGCAGATGCAATCTTTGGTGGGATCAAAGTTGATAACTTTCTTCTAAAGACTTGAGACATTGTTTCTTATCTTATTATTTAACACAACTTTTAGGGGTTGGTGTAACGTGTTAATTCAAGCTTTAATTGATAAAGTGTGAGCTTTAAAGTTGGAGAGTGAGTGAGAGAGAGAGTGAGAGTATCCAATGAAAAACCGCCAGCATAAGTGGCATGCACGGTTTGGCCACGAGAACGTGCACGCGAGTTATGCGGGTGGCTGGTGAACGAGGCGGTGTGCCAGTGGCGCGTGAGAGGCGACGATTGGTGCGACGATCGAGTCAGTTCAATTCACATTTCATTCTCCTGAAAAAGAGGGGTAAACAGTTGCAAGTTGTCCAATTAGCTGGATGGATCTAAGATAAGCGAGAATCGGTGATACACCTGGAAAAGGACAGGGTGTAACAGTGTAACCAATATAACTCAAATTATTCTGGTGTGCATCGGTTAAGTCTTTTACTCTGATCCGTTCAATTTACTTCAACTTCAACACCTTTAATTTAAATTGATCTGAGAATCAAGAGCTGTTTTAAAATGGTTGAAAATGTTAAGAGTTATCAGTTGTTAGATAAAAGGAGTCCGTATAGCAGTATAAAGAAAATGTAATGCGAGACACGGTATTGGCTGGTTTGAATCGTGAGGCTTTCTTTTGATAATGAATTTTAGAATTTCCCCAGATTTTATGAATTGTTAGTAGGGTGTGCACACGTTTATGATTGTGTTTTGAGGGAATATAAGGGGGTATACCGTATACATGTATATGTTGTATACAACCCGGCCAGTAGATATATATAGATAACTAACACTATATAGCTATAGTAATGGAATCAAATGAATTAATGGTTATTAATTGTGAATAATAGCTACCAACAAGGTTCATCAATATTTGATTGATCGAATTAATCAATTAAAAAATCAAAAAATGTAATTAATTAAAGCTGTTTCAAAAGTTAGTTTAGTATAATTAACTTTTCAGTAACATATAAATTTAACTTATTATATAAGGTACGTACTTATACGTTAAATCTGAAGGATGCTAAGTTAAGTTATAACTGAATGAATACGGTAATTTGTTAATCATATATCATATTCACATATGGACTCCTTAATTAAGAGTCCTATAGCTTCGATCGATTACAAGTTACAACATGCATGCATACAAATTAATTAAATTATGCAACAACTCTTAATAAAATCCCGGTCCCCTTTAAAACATGTTAATATGTTGTTGATCTTGAAAAAATGAAAAAACCACTCGGGAAGAAATAAAGGAGGAAATTATTTTAAAAGAAAAGGATTTAACTGGTTAATAGTTAACTAAGTAGATGTGAACGATGAGCTATATTTCTTAAATCAGTAATAACCAGGTACGTAACATATGATATGAGTTGACTATAAGCCAGTTAAGGAGTTAAGATGAGATAGTATGGTAGCCATTAAATAGAGGAGATGTAGGGAAGAAGGAAACCCCATCTTCATAAGGGGATGGAATCCGATTACCACCACAACTTCCAGCTGCTCTCTCTGTCTTCACTCCAACTCTCTTCACCAGAACCCTTAACAACAGCTCACCAGTGTCACCACCACTACCATCCTCTTCAGCTCCATTGCCACCATCAACACTCGTTCTAAACACATATATATCCTCTCTCCCACAATTGCAACAACCCAGCTCCACTCCACTCCACTCCATCTTGATCTTGATCTTGTACAAATACGGCTGTTCCTTCTTTTCTTTAATCGGATTCCTTCTTCTCTTTTTGCTTTATAATAGTTTATATATCTCTGTGTTTCCTGTTTTATTTATGTGTTTCTGCCTATTTCTCTTTTCCACCCTTAATCCACTAATCGACTATCATCATGTCTATAAGCAACAACCTGATCCCAATACTACCAAACACTTCATCGCCTACTCCACAAAATAAAATAAAATTCAAAAAAAATTCTACCTCTACTCCGACTCCGAAAATTTCAAAACTTTCAAACATTTCAAAAGTTACAACAAAGATAATTAATAAAAATCCACCAAATAATTCAATTTTTAATGATCAACCAAAACCAAGACATTTAAAATCTTGTTCAAGATGTAGAAAACATAAAACAAAATGTAATTATTTATTAACAAAACCAAATCCTTGTTCATCTTGTTCTAAAAAAGGTTTAAATTGTCAATTAGAAATTGTTATACCAGTTAAAAGATCAAATATAATTAAAAATTTAATTAATAATGTTAATAATTTGAAATTAAAAGTTAATTCTTTAATTGAAAATGATAAATTTTTAAAAAATTTATTAATTCAAAAAGGTTTAAAAATTGATGGTTTAATTGATATAATAGATGATGATAACACAACAAATGAAAACAATACATCATCATCATCTATTGAAAATATATCTAATTCAAATGATATTTCAATTGATAGAAAATGTATAATATCAAATGATGATATAACCATATCAGATGATTATGAATTCATAATAGATGATTTTAAAATTACTTATAATGATGCTAATTTATTATTAATTGAATTTAATTCAAACTTTTTAATTCATTTACCAATAATTCAAAAATTCAACAATTCATTCGATTTATATAATTATTCAAATTCATTATTTTGGACTATTATATATTTAACAAATAAAAATAATTCAATTTATTTAAATTATATCAAGAAACAAAATTTAGATAATGAATCTATTTTATTATTAACTTGTTTTTCATATGATTTAGATAATTCATTAGATTTATTAAATTCAATTGATTTATCATCAAATGATGATGATTCAATTAAAGATTATTTATTTATCA
Organism: Ambrosiozyma neoplatypodis; assembly: GCA_030567495.1. Taxonomy (NCBI): domain Eukaryota; kingdom Fungi; phylum Ascomycota; class Pichiomycetes; order Pichiales; family Pichiaceae; genus Ambrosiozyma; species Ambrosiozyma neoplatypodis. The sequence continues at coordinate 41,045 of JAJLSG010000238.1, read as the reverse complement.
TTGGTTCATTTTATTCTTTTAAAAATGGTTTAAAATCTTCATTTGATTCAATTGATTCAAATAATTCAAATAATTCATTAGTTGAATTAACTAATTTTCAAAATAATTTAATTAATCAATTAATTTTATCAAATTATTCATCAAATTATCTAATCAATTCATTAAATTCTTATAAATTTCAATTAAATCAATTTTCAAATTCAAATATATTACAATTAAATAAATTAATTATCAATTTATTGGAATTTCAATTAAATGATAATGAATTAGATAATCAATTAAATCTATTAAATTGTAATTCAATTATAAATCAATTATTAAATTCAATTGATTCTAAAGTATTACCAATTTGGGAATTGATTTCATTACAATTCATAACTTTAATTTCATTCAAATTAATGTTAATCAACAATAACAATGATAACATATCCTTATTTTTAAATTGTTTTAATAAATTAAAGTTATATAATTCAAATGATTTAATAATTCAATTAATTAATTCATTTAATAAATCTAATTTCAATAATTTATCAATCTATTTAAATTCAAATTCATTCAATAATTCATTATTATTAGGTTTAATTAATGATTTATCAAATTTTATAAACAAGTCATCATCGTCATCATCAACAACAACAATAACAACTATATCAATCAATGAATTTCAAAAATTATCAAATATATTGAATCAAATATCACCAGATAGTTCAAATTCACCATTTTCATCAGCTTCATCATCTTTATCATCATCTTCTTCATCATCAAATTATTCAAATTATTCATTAACTACCCCAATATCAGACGATGATGATTATATTGTTAATAATCATAATGATGATAAATCTTTAAATTTAACTGTTTTTAATTTAGTTAATGATTTAGATTGTTTTGAAAAATCTCAAGAAGAGAATTTAGATGTAATTAATTCAATTTTAAAAAATATGGATGGTTTCAATGATGGTATGATTTGTTGATTATCTAAATTTAATATTATATTATTGCTATTATTATTACTATTATGTTATTATGTTTGTTTCTTATTATGTTTCTTTGGTTTTATTTATGTATTTTATTTTATTTTATTTTATTTTATTTTATTTTTTTTATTTATTTTTATTTATTACGTAATGATTTCTATTTTCTTACGTGAATTATTACGTAACATGTCTTTATTTATTTATTTCTAACAATATTTTATACCCTTCCTATTTATATTTTATTTATATTCTGTTTACTTATTACTTTTTGTGCTGCTTTTATTATTATTATTATTTTACAATATATTCAAATAAATTATTATTAAACAATTATACAATCTTCAGCACCAAATCCATACATTAATTTATCAACAGATTTTTTAATATTTATCCAATCTGATCTTCTTGAACAAAACTTATAAACTTCTTCAGGTGAAAAATAACCATTATCTCTACCTAAAGAAATAACCAACTTACCTAATTCTTTACATTGTTCTTTATTATAACAATCAATTAAATAAATAGTTGAAATTTTTTTTAAACTTTTAAAAATTTCAATTGATTTTTTAATTTTAAATTTTTTAAAAATTTCATATAAATAATTTAAATCACTTATAAATTTAATTGAACCATTTGATGATATAATTAATTTAAAATTTAATAATTTAATTATAATATTAATTAATCTTGATCCAATTTCTTCTTTAAATATATCTAAAATTGATTTATCAATTGATCCTTTAATTAATTTAAATCTTTTTTCTAAAATCTTACCAATTTCAACAATCCATTTTGAATTCAAACTTGAATCAGCTATTTGATTTTCATTCAAATCATATAATTTTTCATTTAAATCTGAATCTAAGATACTATAACTAATTTCACTCATTATATAATTAATTGAAACATCTAATCCATCAGCAACGTATGAATCTAATATAGTTTCAAATTTATTTATAATTGAATCACATTTATTATTCTTTGATTTTAAAAAATCAATATGACCAATTGATTCACCATTTGATTTAATTTTTGATGATTTAATTATACCTGGTTTAATTAATTCATTTTGATAAAAAATTTCAATCATTTGTAAAATTAAATCACCAACATTAACTAATTCAATAAAATTAGTTAATGGTTCTTCTGATTCATTTTTTAAATTTTTTGTTTTTGAATTATAATTCTTTAATCTTTTTAATGCTTCATTAAATCCTGGTTCAATATGTTCATTTATAATTGTTGTAATTGTATTAACAAATATATTTGAACATGTTAAATAAATTGTTTTATTTAATTCTTTTGTTGTTGAATTTTTAGTTAATCCTAATAATAATTCATAACTATTTTTAACATTTTGTAAAATTAAAACAATTAAATCCATACTAATTAATGATTTTATATTTTCAACATTTGTTTTTAAAATTTTCAAATTTGCTGTAAATTTAGTTAATTTATAATTTTCATCATTTTCTTCATCATCTTCTTCTTTTCTATTTTTTGTTTCAACTGTTGGAGTAGTTGAACTACTAGTTGTTGAAAATTTAAAAATATTTGTAAAATTCGTAAATATATCAAATGTACCAGATTTATGTTTATTATCATCTTCAACAACAACTAAATTTAATATATCTTGTTCAATTTGTTTTTGATTTTTTAATTTATTTAAATTCCAATCTGAAATTAATTTAATTAATGAAATTTGTGTTTGTTTTGGTAAAACTTCAGAAAATTCTAATAAATATTGTTCATAATAAAAATTTATAAATCCTGATATAACATTAATATAATCAAATTTTGTAATTTCATTATTTAATTTAATGTTTGTTTCTGGATATTCTAAATTTTTAATTGTTTGAATCATTTTTTGATGAATATATGGAATTACTTGGAAAAATAATGATGATTCATTCATGATATTAATACGTGGATCATTATCTTCTTCTTCGTCTTCATCATCGTCTTCTTCATCTAGCACCGGATCTGACTCTGACTGAAGCATTGAATTCTCTTTTTTTATTGAATTTTCTAATATTTGACTTGATTCATCTTTCCAAATATTATCTTCTTTAACTATTAATTCTTCATCTTTATTTTCTTCAACTTTTTCTTCAATTTTCTTCTTCTTTTTCTTTTCAGGTTTTGATTTATATTGAATTATCAAATCAAGATTATCAATTTCTTTAGCTCTTGAAACAATCTTATCAACAAATCCACCAATTAAATAACTACCTAAGAAAGTTTCAAAGATTTTTAAAACAATTGGAACTTCATCAATTTCATCATCATCATTTTCATTTTCATTAGTTGATCTAAAAATTAAATTAATTTCATTTAATTGACTATTTAAAATTGAAATCAATTTATTATCAAATAATTCATCAATTTTATTAAAATTTAATTTATAACCATTAACAACACCTCTTTTAAAAATTAAAACACTTTCAAATAAATTTAAAATATCTTCATCATTAGTCATTAAAAAATTATATGATTCAACATAATTATTAATAAATGATTCTAATAAAGAATCTAATGGATCAACATTAATGAATTCATTGTTTTCAATAACCAAATAATCCATTGAAATAATTAATGATTTAACATTTTTATATTTTTTTAAATTTAAATTTAATACAATTTCTCTAATTAATGTATTTACAAATAATTCTAAAATTGTATTTAATCTAATACACATTGTTTTATAACTTAATTCAAACTTATATAAATTTAAAAATTTTAAAATATTTGAAAATAATTTAGATTGATCTAATGGATTATTAAAATCTTTAAATACAGCTAAATTTTGAATATTTGAATATTGTTTAATTAACATATCTGATATAATAGGTTGTAAAATTGAATAAATTTTAATGAATTGACTTCTAGATAAATGTGAATCACTAATTTTATTATCTAAACAATTAATTGGATTCATTAAATTTGATTCATCATCATCATCTAAAATTAATAATTGATTTTGATTTTGATTTTGATTATCTTTAACAGTTGTTGATTTTGATCTTGATCTTTTATTTTTTTTCAAATGGTTTAATTCTGGATCTTTCCAATTATTTAATGTTTTCAAATGCATTATCCATAATGATTCATCATTAATTATTTGATTATAACATGATTTATTAATTAAACTAAAATTCAATAAAGATTGAAAATTTGATATATTTATTGAAATTAAATGAATTATTTTTGGATCCAATGAATTTGTTTTTGGTATATTTGGTAACTCTAGTACCACCATCTTAATATGATTTACTAATAATTTAATTTGTTGTTTATATGAACGAGTTCTTTCAAATTGAAATCGATAAAATTGATTTCGTTGTACAACTTGTACTCTTTAGAAGGCTGATTCGGATAGCGTTGCGATCGATCGGATAATATGGGCAGCACGTGACTCTATTTAAAACCTATAGCTAGCTATAGCTATACAAAATATATACTTTACTTAGAGAATTAATTGGCAAGAAAGAAAATATTAAAAGATATCAAGAGCAAAGAATACACTCTATGTACACCATTATCTGTCGATACTATATTTGGTGAATATTAATTATTTCCAGATATATGTAAGCCTTCTGCTAGGCTCATTTTAAACATATCTTTAAGGGATTTTATGATAATCATAATTCCATTTCTAAATCTTCCGCTTATTCAATTTATCTGTGAAGAAGAGTGGATAATAGTAAATTAATGTGACTGGTCAATCAGACTGTTTTTGTTCAATTAAAACTATTTATTAAATATTCTTTATTATTTCCATTTCGATTAAATCAAACCGATGTTTCTTTGCTATTTCCTTATATATGTATATGTATTTGCTGCTGAGTTAAACAATTGATCTGATCCAACAGGTGAGTTTGCTAATTATCTTAATAGTATGAGATTATGAACAACCAATTAATGAAGTTATTCAAACTAGATTAGGTCAAGTTCAAATTCATGATGCGATCAATAGAGATAATTCAAAAGTTCCTGTTAAATGTCCAGATTGTTATCATTTTGCTCATTATCAATAATATCTTAAGTGAAGATTATGATATAATATGCTGTCAAGAACCTGGTTTTGAAGAAGGATACCAAATAAAAAATATGGATCAATACACTTATTATAATTTGGAAACTCCATTAGCTCAAAATAAAAAAGATAGACTAAAATCAAGATAGGATCAATTGACTTAAATATACCTCTAGTTTCTTTTTATAATTTTTAGATAATGCAGAAATGATTGAGAGTTAAAAAGGTAATATATATAGAAAGAGCATGCATATCTTATGATTCCGAAGAGTTTAAACAAGTTGAAAAATCAATTTTCAAATTTATTGAGATCAATGAAGAGAAGTTTATTGAGAACAATTGGGTTAATGCTGAAGGTGAACCTGACCCTGATCGATGTGAAATCATTTTCAATTAGCTTAATTTATTGAATCAACAGACATGCACAACAAAAGAAACAAGATTCAATGATGAAGTTATAATTATTCCACCGTCTAGTCGGCATGGTTGCATGTTGATGAACATGATAACACAACATTCTCATTTCAAAATCCCATAAATATTTTAAAATCAAATTGAAAATAAATTAAGATTTGAATTTTAATTATTGATGAATTAAATATAAGTACCTTTAAATGGGTATATATATAGCTTAAATTGATTCACCCAGTTGAAAATATTTCAATCGGTGTATTCATCAGATGAAAATAAACAGAATGTAAAATTAAAGTTAAAAGTTTTGGAATGTTTTCAAAAATTCCTATATATGAATTCATATATTAGCAATAAGCACAACTTAAGTTGAAGCACAATTAAACAATATATATCATGATCAAAAGACTTTATAATCATTTCGAAGCCGGTGTGCAACATGATGCAATTCTGTTAAATTATAGCAAATGAACTCAGATATATTCCTTAAATTCGTCCTCCTGGTAATGGTCATATTTTCTAGGTGGAATGGTCATATTTTCTAGGTGGATTCCATAGGCTGCATATGTATGTAAACATATGATTTAAAAAAAACCTAGAATATTGTTATGGATGGATGTATATCAATTTGTTGTTGATAAACCTGTTAATACAGTTGAGGATAAACCTGTTCAGCAGAAAAATTATTTAGATGGATATTTTGAAGATGAATTACCAGACTTAGAATTTAAACTTGTATAATTTTGTTTCTTCTTTTTTATTTTGTCTATATGATTTTGCTTTAAAATTTATCAATTAATGTATTCCAGTGGAAGAATTAATTAATATATCTTACAAAAACCAAAAAAACTAAAATAATTCAACCAGACAACTAACTAACTGTACCTCTGATTGATTTGAAAAAACCATCTTAATTAATTGAGTTGATTGCTATATTAATGAGATGAGATATCATGAGACCCATGCAGCTCAACTAGGGCCAGGGCCAGGGCCAGTTGTAGTGGATACCCAACAAACAGGGACTGGGATTGGGATATCGTTAAAGCAATTACAGTATACGTATATCGAAATCGAAAATTTTAATTTCTGCGACTGCGACTGCCGCGGCGCCGTCGCAGTCACGTGCCTCGGTGTTATATTGCCTTCTTCGGAGATTACAGAATTTAGTTGATTCCATGCGTAGAAACAAGATTTGACCAAGATTTGGACGAGTAACATGCATTCAATTTTAAGACCTTAAATTTTCATTCAAATGTTTGAATTATAATATTAATTAATGTTTATTTCATGTTGAAATAAAGAATAATTGGTCAATTGAATACATGTACATGTACCTACGTATAGCTACGTACTTCCAACCGAACTCCTAACATGATTTTATGCTGTTATGTAATGACTGGAAGCAATTAAGCATCAAATGATTCAATTAAATGTTTTCATACCCATGCCCAAGTTATATTTATAGCTGTTTTTCAATTCCTTTCCAATTAGATATATGTATACTTGTACTGTTGTGCATGTATAACGGAGAATTTATTATATCCTATATAGCTAGGAATCTCTAGGATTCGAATATTTTACGTCTTTATTTAGTACTCTTTACGTCTTTGTTTTGAAGTATATACGTTAAATGAATTCAACAATATATACATATTGTTGTCTAGCTGGTCTATATAGCTGATCTAGCTCCTTTAAAAAATTAGTTTTTTTTATTTGACCTTATAATTAATTAGAGAGAAAAACAGCTTTTGCATGAACCTTTTGCATATTTGCATGTGCTTCATGTACATGCACATGTACATTATTTTTCAAAGGGGCAATTGTCACAATTAATTGAACAATTCAATACATACAATTTGTGATTTGAATCATTTGATATCTTATTTTTTTTATTTAAATCAACACATGATTCTAATCATCAAATTTTCATTTTACAGTCATTTCCACTGGCAATTAATATATTAAATCTCAAAATTAAATGATTTTTAAAGAGAAAACTAATTTATATGAAATTCTATTCCGACCTGTAAAGGGGTTAATGAATTGAGTATAAAAAATTAAAAAAAAAATATAAACAATTGATTTTATTTTAACTTAATTATTCAAATAGTTCAAAAAAAAAATGTATAATTTAGGAAATTAATAGAAAAAAAAGCAGGATTATAACTATAAATTTTAAATTTAATAATTTAATAATAAAAGATATATATTAAATTAAAACACGTCATTTGAACCCTACTTAGTTTAACCTAAATTGTCTTAATTAGTAGACCTGTATAGACGTACCTTAAGTATTATTTACAGTAGAATTAATTAAGTTCAATTAACTGATAATTTATTTATAAGACCAGAAACTTCAAAGAATTCAAACTTGATTTTTCAGAATTTTGATTCTTGAATCAATTGAAATATAGCTAGCTTATATATAATTAAATTTTCTCAATTAATTTGATTCTTTTAAATTAATTTTACTTTAGATCATACAGAGATAGATCGATGATCTGAAGATCAAACTTATATATCCATGGAAGTTATATAATTAGCTATATATATAGAGTTAATAAGTTATAAATTTATTGATTTAAATCACATTTTTAAGACTATATATATATATATAAGTTAGAGCTATAAGTTTATAACTATAACAATATGTGTTGATGATGAAAAGAATCCATTTCAATTCGATTTCAATGCTATTTCTGGAAATATATTGGATTTTTCAGGGGTTAACAAAGATCATAAAGTTTATCGTATTTATCTCTATACATATATACGTACGTACGTACGTACATATATATATATTAATTTTATTAAAATTATATAATTATACGGTTACGTTCTAGCTATTTGGTTACAATTTAATGTACATGTATTCAAATAACTTTCCAATATATGGTCGAGTTAATTGACTTAATTCTGGTTCGATCTTCTGGAAGAAGTAACATTGCATGGAATATTATATGCTATTGGTGAACACTGGTCAGACATTTTATCAATGGCAGCTAGTTTAACAAGCTATATGTCATTTGATGAACCAACCGTACGACTTGATGAATTTGAATATCGAATTCGAATCGAAAATGAACGTGATTTAAGGAAATTATGGAGCAGTGGCAACTAGCTACCATTGTCCTGGACCTAGAGAAGTGGCTTTGAGGGCGGCGTTAAGGCAATAGCCGTGTTAGCACAATGACACCTCGCCGCCGGGATCTGAGGAGGATCAGGAGATTTAATTTAATTTAATTTAATTAATTTATTTAATTTTTTTTTTTTATTTATTTTTTTATTTATTTTTATTTTTATTTTTATTTTTATTTTTTTTATTTTTATTTTTATTCGATTTAGTTTAATTCTTGATAGAGTGTTTTGATCATATTTATACCTGAAGGTTTCTTCTTTCGATGCAGTACAAATTCAATTCTGGGGATAGAGATAACGATACCATATATCTTAAACTGTTCATTTTAGATAGTGTTCACTGTTCATCATGAAGTTATTCAAACATATTAGATATTTACTACCTATACTAATCACCCTTTTAAATCCCATTGATTGCTGCAGAATGCTTAATATCGATAGTTATAGACATTGGTTGAACAATATTGCAGATAATGCTAATATTTCTTTAGTTGAACCTGAACCTGGTGAAACAACTATGACTATATTAGAGATCAATTCTGATACTCAAGAGATTTTATCAACTTTTACTGCTAGTTTTAGTGGTGAAGCTTTACAAGTTTATTTAAATGAGGTAACTAGAGAAGATGAAACTTATACACCTTATCAAACTCCAACTCCTACTTTTACCTTCTCTTCAAGATCAATTACTAATTCGATATCATCTTATCCAATTGAACAAACTAATCACAATATAAATACTTTTTCAATTGATTATCAAAAAGAACTTCTTTCAACATGGCATGAAAAATTATTTTGAATAAAAAAAATAACTTTTGAACACGTATTATAGTACATTACTACAACTTTACATACAACAACTACTATACTAATAATTACTATACTAATAACTACTATTTGAACGTATACTGGTATGCTTTCTTTTCTTTTCTCATAATCTTTCAATTGAATTGCATTTTATTAATCATATAATTTATTTATTTTAGATCTTTCAATAATTAAAAACAAAAATCAATTCAAATTGCATGCATGCATGCTACACAACAACAACAAATTTATTTTTATTTTATCAACTTATAATGTTTATGACTCTACATATCTTTTTATCAATTATCAATTATCAATTATCAATTATCAATATTTAATCTCCAATCTGTTATGTTTTTTTTTTTTGTATTAATCTGTTCCCTTTTCTTATATTCAATTGAATTTTACCTATTTTTTTAGGGCAAGCTTGTTATATCAATGTTTCCTTTTCTTGTTGAATGTTTTTTTTTTATACTTTAAATTGCTATATTACAGTGTTCTTTATTAACCTGCATTTTTTTTATCAATATTAATTATATATCCATTTTACTTGCATTTATTATAAGTTTCTATTTCTATTTCTATTTTCAATTTTTTCAATATGAATATATATGTATATTTCCCCTTTTCTCAATCAATCATATACAACTTGTTTTTTTTTCATTAATTTGTATTTCATATTTTTTTTATTTTTTCAATCAATTTTCATAATAATATAATCAATTAATCCAATTTCATGATGTTTTTGTCATTTATTTTTTTAGTTTCCTTTTTTGTTTTACTTCTATATTTCTTTTCGTTTTTCATTGAATTGTCTTCATCTACATCTCTTCTTTCTTTATATGTTATCTTATATTTTATACCTTTAATTCATTGTATACATACTTTTATCTCTTCATGTACATATCTTTTATTAATTTATCAATTCAATTGACTGGATTGAGATTAATTTTATACGCTTTTAGGATAATTAATTCAGTTAAGCATGTATCTAGTAATTAATAGTAACTTCAATAATTTAGTTCGAATATAAATTTCAATAAATTTCAAATTTAATTTAAAAGAAAACTTAATTTAATTTACAATTGAAGTTATTGAACTAAAAAACAGAGTTAGCCAGCCCAGCAATTGATATGGTCCCGTGTTTCTTTGCCTAAACAGTCAATTTTGAAAGAGGTATACGGAAATCAAACAGCCATAGTAATATACTAGTTAGACATACCAGATATATCTATCATCATTTCAACCAATTAATCCAGTTGAATTTAAAAGTTGTTAAAACGGAAAAAAATGAACATTTTTTTACAAGCGAAACAATTGCCATGAAAAGAGCCACATTTCGACTCCAGGTCTTTATTGCCTAATTGGGCATGTCTGTGCAGAGCAGTGGGTGTATTTAAAGAGAGTGGATTCCTGGTTTATGGTGGGTTCGTTGCAAAGAGAGAGTTGATGGTTATTAATCAATCAACTCATTCTATCAATCCAACAATGTCTCAAGGTACAGTTTACTTAAATATCGCTTCTCCAAGATCCTCTTTATTCAAAGATTTAGTTGAATATCTACAATTAGATATCAAAGTTTCAGATCCTTCAGATCCAGAATATATCAAAAACTTCCCATTAAAAATGACCCCAACCTTTTTAGGTCCAAATGGTTATAATTTACATGAAGCTATTGCAATTTTAATCTATTTAATTTCATTAAAATCTCCATCAATTAATTATAATTTTTATGGTTCAACAATTGAAGAACAAGGTCAAGTTTGGAAATGGGTTTCATTTGTTAATTCAGAAATGATTTCAACTTTAGTTGGTTTTATCTACCCATTATTAGGTAACTTACCTTATACAACTGAAGGTGTTGATAAAGCTTTATCAAACTTAAATAAATTTGCTGATTTATTTGAAGAACAATTAACCAAAACCAAATATTTAGCTACCAATGATAGACCAACTTTAGCTGATATTTGGGCTGCTCAATCTTTCAGATGGGGTTTCCAAACCTGTTGGGATAAATCTTGGTTAAGTTCAAGACCAGTTTTAAATGCTTGGTTTAGAGATATTGTTGATAATGATCCAATTGCTTCTTTATCATTAAAAGGTTTCGAACCTGTTGATTCTGCTATGAAAAACGTTGCTCCAACTAAATTATAGATTAATTCATTGGATCTTTAAAATTTCATATTATTATTAATGCATCATCATTTTATTCTTTCAATATTATTATCAGATTTACACTTTTTTATTATAAAAAAATATTTACCAGTTAAGTATATAAAATAGAATTATAGAATTTCATCTTTTTCTCTTTTTAAAATAGTTTTTTTTTATTTCATTAGATTGCATTGTATGCAACTAGTTTATTAGATTACCTCGATCTTTTTAAAGATTTTTATTTTTATTTATATTTGAATTACAATGAAAGCTTTTAGAAAGACAGAAAAAAAGGAAAAATAAATAGTAAAAAAAGTAAATCATAGTATACACTTAAAATAGTCACAGTAAATTAAATATTATTAAAATACCATCTAAGAACAAAAACATAAACACATAAAAGTAATAAAACGTTTAAAATAAACGATTTGAAATCTGATTCTTCAGAAATATCCCAATTTAGTAACTTTTCTTTAATTCCATTAGTTGTTTTCTTAGGTTGTAATGATTCTAATAAATCTTCATCAATATTAATATTATTTATATCTAATTTTCTATTCTTATTTAATAATAATATTTTTTTCAATTTATTATTTATACTCTTACCAAATTTAGGTAATATAGTACACAAACAAATTGATAAAATTGATAAACCTGTGAAAAGCCCATATGCTCTAAATGTATGATAAGGTTCTGGTAAATAACATAGTTTTGTTTTAAAAGTTTCTTGTTCAACAACCATTGATCCAGTATCTTTTAATTCAGATTGCTTCTTTGAATTATCTTTTGAAATTGGATTATATAAACTAATCAATTGAATTGCAGGCTTATTAATACCACCAGTCATTGCACTTGATTTAATTGTAATTTCATCACTCCAATTTTCACCAGGATTACCAACTATAGCATCACCTTTTTCCATAATTTCATAAGGATGTCTAATATGACAATAATCATGATCATCACCAGAAAAGATAATCTTAGGTTTGATATTACTCAACATTTCTTGAGATAAATCAAATTCAATTGCAGTTTGATATTGCTTACCTTTAACCATTGGGAATTTTCTTTTTGATTCTCTTAAATCACCACAAAGTTGTCTATCAGTAAATCTATAAAATGGAACATGACTAATTAAAATTCTTGGAAATTTTTTTGATGGATGATTTTCATTTTTTAAATCTAATAAGAAATCACTTGGTTCTTTGTTAATATAAGGTAAATCTCTAGCTGATAAAGAAATTGTATCAATTAAAATTATTGAATGATTACCTAAAATTAAATAATCATTAACATCACCAAAAAATGTTCTAAATCTATCATAAACTGTAATATTAACATCATTACCAAAACCAATATCATGATTACCAGGTAATGATTTAAACATTCTATTATTATCAAATTGATTGAAAATTGAATTAAATCTATCAAATTCTTCAAACCAATCATCATCATCCCACTCTCTACCACCATCAAATAAATCACCAATGAAAAAAGTTGAATGAGGTTTTAATATAGTATTATAATAATAATGATTACGATGTAAATAGTTATCACTTAATTTTTGAGTTATTTTGAATAAAATTGATGATCTATTAGGATAAGAAAATTGATCAATTATTTGTGGATCACCAATAATCATTGAATGATGTGGAATTGTATTATCTTTTGTTGAAGTTGGCCAATCTTCCCAACTATCCCATTTACATTTCTGAATCGTGAGATAAACTGAAGTTCTTTCATAGTAATGGACTATTAGTATCCAAATAAAACATAAGATTGTTATTTGTTTAAATCTAAATTTTGAAAGTAATGAATTATTCTTCTGATTTTGATTTTGAAGATGATTTGATTTTGATTTTGGTTTGAATAAACTCCTATGATCAGGAGCAGATATATCCAAGTTACTATTTCTTCTATGAGTTGCCATAATTGAAATGGAATGGATTGGGAAGGAAAAGAGCTAAAGAAGGTGTTGAATGGTCAATGTGCTGTTAGTGTGATTTAAAGCGAAGAAGTTGATGAAAGAGACTGTAAAACAGATCTAGAGACTCAGTAGAGAGTATAAAGTACTATAAAGTACTACAAACAGTCTGAAAACACCAATAGAATAACAAGATCATAATGACTACTGCTACAACTAATGAAAGAAAACTTCGACATCAAAGTAATGAATTAAATTCAACAAATAAATTAAATTTTACAAATTTACCATTTAATAAACATAGAGATCTTTATGAATTTGATAACTTTATTAAAAATTCAATTCCTGAAACTTATAAAATAGATATAATAAATGAAATAAATGGAAAAGAAGATAAGAATTATAAATGCTTTATTCATGATGATTTAATTGATAATGATTTAAATAATCAATTAAATAATTATTCATTAAATTTAGTTGATTTAAATGATAAAGAAAATGGTAATTCATCACGTAAAAGATTTAGAAATCAAAGAAAACATAATGATAATAATCCTACTACTGAATTATTAGATCCATTAAATGATACAATTTATATGAATTTCCATAAAAGAAAAGAAAAAGAAGAAAGACGGTTTTCAAGTAGTGATAAAGATAAAGCTAGAATTGATTTTGATGATTGTATTAATTGTTTAAGTTTTTTAGGATTAGATATTAAGAAGAAAAGATTAATGGATTCAGATACTTTATTAATGTTGAAAGATGCAACCAGTGAAGGTAATAATACTATAGATAATGATGAAAAATTTTTAGATGATGATTTAATTAATATAACTAGAACATTACCATTAATTACTAAAATTAATAATATTGATGATCAATTAGAAATTATATTAAAATATAAATTAACTGTTAGAGAATTAAAGAATTTTTTAATTAGATTTGAAAAATTAAGAATTAAAGAAATTAATTTAAAAATATCAATTACAAATGGATTAATTTTTGAAAGTGATGATAATGAATTAAATGATGAAATTAAAATTAATGAATTAAAATCAATTAGATTAATTGAAAGAAATACAAAATTAGGTTCAAAGATAATTAAAATCAAATTTTATGATGATATGATTTTAGTTATCGATCCAATTTCAAAACCAAAAATACTATTTCTATAATGAATAATATAAAATAAATGTATATTAATTTACTTTACACAAATTTAAAATAATAAAGAATCATTAACAATACAAAATAACTATGTAAAAAATATATCTAGTAATAGTAGTACAGTACAATATAACGTGAAAAAAACATAAAGTCATAAAAACAATCAAAAAAAATAACAAACCAATCAATCTAAACAATACTAAAATCAACATTTTTAAAAGTAAATTGAATTCCATTCATTTCAAAACATAAAGTTTTCAAAAATTCCATATCAATCAAAATCAAAGTCTTGTTCAATAAAGGAATTGCAATTGAATAATCATTATCAAATTCCCAATAAAATTTAAACATTGATGAAAATAAATAACACATTAAACCAAGATTTAAACCCAATAATAAATTTCTTCTAAATCTTAATCTTGAATTTTCAATTTTATAATTCTTACCAGTTTGAATAAATGATTTCAAACCATCAATAAAAGAAACATAATTAGTTGATTTTGATTTATCTATTTTAACAATAAATGAATGTTGAATTAAATTTAAAAAACAAAATACCAAAAATGCTTTTTCATGAATTGAATTATCATCATTTTCAGTAATATAACACCAACAAACTAAAGCTACTATTTTTCTAAAATTGACTAATATATAAGCTAACACAACATTATTCAATTGAATATCATTTTTTTTATTATTTGTAAATAATCTCCAAAATATTAAAAATAATTCAATTAAAATCTTTGATAATTTTTCAATTAAATTTGGTAAAAAATTTAATAAATTATAAATTAAACCTTGATAATAAGAATTTGAATTTTGATTAGAATTGACTGTAGTTGTAATTGATTTGAAATATACTATAAACCCATAAATTGTTAGAATTATACTTGATAAACCAACATAAGCTGCCATACAAATCTTGAAGATTGGATTTGTATCCGGTAAAACCATTAAACCTATAACTGCCAAATAAATCACATAAGTGGTATATTTAGTGATTGAATTAGAGGATACATTGAACTTATGGGCTTCCATCATTCTGGTGAGTGCTTATGGCCATAAAGAAGGAATACAAGTACAAAAACACCATCAATCACTCGACTTCTTTAACACGCTTCAACAAATTCAAATTCAAATTCGCAATTACAGTAAAAAACCACTTTAAACATCTATTTTCTACTGCTTCCAGTCCATAGATTATCCAGTTCAACCCAATCATGGCTTTTGAAAGAATACAAGAGCTATTGTCTCAGAACAATCAGGTGTCTTTTGAAATCACAGAAGCTAAGAAATCAAATGAAACCCATTCGGCAATTTCACAATCTTTTATCGTCTATACAATCAAATTTGGTGAATTAATCATTGTTAAAAGAAGATATAGTGAATTTGAATCTTTAAGAAATATATTAATTAAATGTTTTTTAACTAAGATTGTTCCTCCAATCCCTGAAAAACAAACTTTAACTTCAAATATTACAACAACTACATCAAATTCATTTGGATTAAATTTGAATAAAGATAGTATTAATAATACTAATACTACTACTAATAATAATGATATTTTAAATTCAAATATTAATTCAATAAATAGTAATAATCATAATAATAATAATAGTTTACAAAAAACTAATTCATCAACTGATAATAATTCATCAACAGTTTTAAATATTTCAAATTCATTAAATTTAATTGAATATAGAAAAAGAATGTTAACAGTTTTTTTAAATAGATGTTTTAAATCAATTGATAAAATTAATGAAAATAAATTTTTTGTTAGTTTTTTTGATCCAGAAATTAATTTTAATGATTATTTAATTGAAAATTCAAATTTAAATAAATTAAATAAATATAAATTATCTATATTTAATCCGTTAACCAATTTAGATAATCAATTATATTTAACATTACCAATACCACATACATCAAATTTAAATAATTTTCCAGAAATTGTTAATGATGAACAATTTCAAAAATTTGATTTAGTTTTAAGGAAATTTGAAAAATATGAGTTTGTTTTAGATAATATAACAAAATGTAATAAAAGAATTATTAAACATTTTAATGAATTGAATTTAGAATTAAGTGATTTAGGATCAAATTATAATAAATTAAGTTTAATACAAGATTCTAATTTTATTGAAGAAATTGGTAAAAATTTTGAAAGAAAATTAATTTATTCAAATCAATTAATTGAATTAATTAATTTAAAATTTTTAGATAAATTAATTGAATTGAAAAACTTTACAAAAACTGTTAAAGAATTAATTGAATTTAATAGAAAAAAAATATTACAATGTAAATTAATTGAAAAAGAATTATATGATTCAAGAGTTAAATTTAAATCATATCAAAAACAACAAGAGAATATTAATAAAATTGATGATTTAATTCATAGTAAAGTTGATGATGATGATGCAAATGCAACATTAACTAATAATGAATCCCCAATTACAGATTCAGAATTACAAAATGCATTATATATTAATAATTCAAAGAATAAACCAATTTATGGCAAGATACCATATTTCAAGAAATTAAATAATGTGATACTAAAATATACAGATAGTGATCCAGATAAGACTAGAAAAGATAAGTTTTATCAATTAAAATTAAAGATTTATCAATTAGAAAGACAATATGATATTTTAGAAACTGAATTGAATCTGATGAACAACGAAGTCAATAAAGAGTTTAATAGATTCCATGACTGGTTTAAGAATGAACTCCAACTACTGATGAACCAATACAACACCGATCTAAACGAATACATCATGAACAGTAGAGAGATAACATAAACTTGCGTCTATCGACCCGTCGGCCAATCAGAAGAGCGATAAGAATTGACTACTCTATTTTCTATATTTTTACCCTTTATAAGTGTGTTTTTCTTTGTATTGCTGTTGTTTAATTTGTTTAACTTGTTTTGCTCCATTTTGTTCAAGATTATAATATATTATCCTTATTTATCGAATCCTTAACTTATTCCTACTCTTTATCCCCGTGTTATCATGTCTACTAATTCAAAAGTTGTCCACGATGGCAATAATCCATCCCTTGATCTTGATATCGATAATGATAATGATTTAACTACTTTAAATGATCAGCATTTAGATTCAATTAACAATACCTCAACTAATAATTCAGACGACTCTTGGTCTTTGGTTTCCCAAGATGGTAATGAAGCTCATGATGGCTTTAGTTATAACGATATAGTTTCATCTGATGGTTCTGTTGATGATGATTTTAATAATAATAATGTCAATAACAATGTAACAATTGATGATATAATGACTAGAGATAATTCTGCTTTCAATAGTAAATCAAATTCTAAAAAAAATTATAATTTAAACGATGATAATGATTATGATGATTTACAACAATCTTCAACAAGAGTCTCAAGATTATCAGTCTCTACTTTGAATGACTTAAACACCTCAACTAATCCTGAAAATTCAACATCTTTTAGTATCCCAATGATTAGACCTCCAAGTTCAACTCCAAATGATTCAAAAATTATTAATAAATCACAGATTGATGATAATTTAGCTGCTATTAATTTTGGTATTAATGAATCTAAATTAAAACGTAGACTTTCAAAGAAACAACAAAATAAACAGAAAGATGAACAATCACAACAATCTTCTTCTAATCCAATTTTTGGTTTGAAAACTTTCTTATATGGATTTTTAATTATTTTATTAGGTATTTTATCAACTATTACTTATAATCATTTAAATAATAAACTTTTAATTAATTCAATTAAATCAAAATCAATTAATTTAAATCAAATCCCAAATGATTATATGCCAATTTATTTAGCTACTTGTTCAAAAGCTGAAAAAACTTTATTTGACGATTTAAATGAATGCTTTTTAATTTATGAAAATAATGAATCAAATAAATGTTTAGAATTTTTTAATCAAGAATTATTAAGAGATGGAGAATTTTGTAAATTTTCAACTCCAATGTTTCAATTGAGAGCAAATTCAATTTATTTAAAGCATACTTCAGCTAAAAAAATTGAAATGGCAAATGAAAATATAAATAAATTAAATAATTTTTATAAGAATTTTAAAGATGATTCAATTTCAAAAATTAAAGATACTTATTTTAAGGATTTGAAGCCAAAGTTGATTGATTTGAAAGATCAATCAATTAATCAATATGATTTATTAAAACCAAAAATAAATCAACTACAAAAAGATTCAATTGATAATTTTAATAATGTTATAAAGCCAAAATTGAATCAACTACAAAAAGATTCAATTGATAACTTCAATAATGTTTTAAAACCAAAATTCAATGATCTTAGAGATCAATCAATTGATAAGACAAAAGAAGGTTTTAATTGGTTAAGACCAAAAATTATTAAATTAAATGATCAGGTTAAATCCAAATCAATTAAAGAAGCCAGAAAATTAAACGAGGAAATAATCAAACAATCAATTAATTTTAAAAATTGGTTTGAATTAAGATCAAATAATTTACAAACAAATTTAAATGAAATTTATAATGATCCAACTAATTCAATTGAAAATGGTCGTTTTATTATTAAAGAAAATTATGAATCTGTTATTAGGGATTCAAAAAAATCTTTAGATTATTTAAAAAAAAGAATTTTAAATTTATAAGTTAAATTACTTTCTACCATATTATATATTAATGCTTTGTTTGTTGATTTGCTTGATTTAATTGTTAAGCTCTGGTTTAGTTATTCTTTTTTAATTTCTAGTTTTTTTGTTATACCAATTTATTCCCCCATTTTTTTATGTTCTTTTTTCACTTTGGCTCCTCTTGTTTTCTATCTCTCTGGGTTTATTGGCTCGTTATTATTTTTTTATTATGGTTGGTATAGGTTATAATGAATTATTTTAACTGTTTTATATGGATTATGTTGTCTCTTTTTTTCTAGTTTTTTTTTTACTTTCATTGCTGCTTTTTATTATAGGGATGGTTTTACTTTTTTTCTTTAGTTGTCTGGTTACTCTATCGACTTTTTTTTTATTGGTATTTTTTTTATTATTTGGCTGAACTATACTTGATTGGTTATTCTGTTTTTTTTTTTCTTAAGTACTTGTTTTTGTTTATTACTGATTTTTTATTTTATTATTATTATTATTACTGTTCCTCTCTCTCTCTTTCTAGTTTTTATAAGTGCTTTCTCTCACATTTTATATGTCCTTTTATTTGATATTTGTTTGTTTGATCTTTTTTTGTTTGGAACGTTTTATTATTATAGTTTTATTAAATTCTTCTTCTTTTTACTCAGTATACTAATTTTATATTTATAATTGCTTTAAACTTGTCATTAATTCAAAAATATCAGAGTGAAAAAGTTCATTAAATAAACATCAACTAAGTCGGTTGTAACTTCATAGGAATCAATCTAATAAAATCAAGAGTTTCGATTCGTGCACCACCCAAATCTCCAGAGCGGTTATTCTCCGAACACGATGTTTTAAAAATCTCGGATCAATTCCGTTCAAAAGATAACAATTCTTGGGAAAAAGCCAATCCAACCACGTATACTCCTTTTAAGTTAAAAAACTTCAATAATGAATCAAGAATTGGTATTAAATCAATCAATCCACTTAATTTAATAATACAATTACAATGACAAAAACAATTCCAGAATTTGGTCATCAGTTTAAACTTGAACATTTTCAATTTAAAAAAGAATTTATTCCTGTAAATCATGGATCATTTGGTGCTGTTCCAAAAGAAATCAATGAAAGTTATTTACAATTGATCAAAGAAGATATGGAAAATCCTGATGAATTACTTCAATTTAGTTTACCATCAAAAATTGAACATGCATTAAAATCACTTTCAACTTTAGTTAATACAAATTATCAAAATTTAGCATTTATTCAAAATGCTACATCTGGTGTTAATATGATCATGAGAAGTTTCCCATTTGAAGAAAATGATAATATATTAGTTACTAATATAATTTATGGTGCATGTGGTAATACAATTGATTATGTTGTTAAAAGATTTAAATTAAATTTAATTATAATTGATTTTAAATTTCCATTAGAAAATATTGAAATTTTAAATAAATTTGAAGAAGAATTTAAAAAAAATAAAATTAAATTTTGTTTTTTTGATTTAGTTGCTTCAATTCCTGGTGTTTTAATGCCATATTTAGAAATTACAAAACTTTGTAAAAAATATAATGTTATTAGTTGTATTGATGGAGCTCATTCAATTGGTATGGTTCCAATTGATTTAACTAAAATTAATTCTGATTTTTATGTTACTAATTTACATAAATGGTATTATTTACCTCGTGGTTGTGCTCTTTTATATGTTGATCCAAAATATCAAGATATTATTCAACCTTTTCCAATTAGTCATAAATTTCATGATGTTAAATTTTATCAGAAATTCATTTATAATGGTTCAAATAATTATGCATCATATCTTGCAATTGATTCA
Source organism: Ambrosiozyma neoplatypodis (assembly GCA_030567495.1). Classification (NCBI taxonomy): domain Eukaryota; kingdom Fungi; phylum Ascomycota; class Pichiomycetes; order Pichiales; family Pichiaceae; genus Ambrosiozyma; species Ambrosiozyma neoplatypodis. The sequence continues at coordinate 19,987 of JAJLSG010000238.1, read as the reverse complement.
GCAATTAAATTTGTTAATGAAACATGTGATGGTATAGATAATATTAGAAATTATTGTAATGAATTAAGAAATAAAGCTATATATTATTTTGAAAATGAAATTAATAATGATAATGTTTCAATTTTAGAAAATAAAGAAAGAAATTTATCAACTTTTTTATTTAATGTTACTTTAAAATTAGATAATGAAAAACAATTATATTTTAAAAAAAATTCAAATAAATTATTTAATTCTTCAATGATTAGATTCATTCAAGATATTTTACTTCATAAATATGATACATTTGTTCCATTTATTGTTTATCATGATGTTATTTTACTTAGATTTAGTTCTCAAATTTATAATGAATTAGATGATTATAAAACTGCTTTTAATTATTTCTTAATTGCTTTAGATGAATTTTATAAATCTGATCTTTATAAAGAAAACTTATAAATATTAACATATACTTATACTGTTTTTCTGTTTTTTCTTTGGTTTTTGAAATGTGTGAGTTTTGGATAGATCGAATTTTTTATCTTTTAAAAAATATATATTCTACATTATTATTATAATACTCTGTTCAGTAACGTAAGTAAACCAAATGTATACAGCTACATGTACCTATATCGGAATTACACTGTTGGTGCACAGGTTCTATACTCATTAAAAAATCAATTTGTTAATTATTTTTCTCTTAGTAATTCAATAAATATAACTTAAGAAAACAATTCAAACAAAACCAAAAGATAATAATAATAAAATGTCAGCAAATCCAGGAAACAAACTATCATCTTGGAAACCAACTCCACCAGAAAGAGGATCATTTCCATTAGATCATTTTGGTGATTGTACTGAACAAATGAAAAATTATTTAAATTGTTTAAAATTAGTTAAGAATGAAAATGCACCAAATTGTAGATTATTAGCTAAGAGTTATTTGAAATGTAGAATGGATAATGAATTGATGGATAAAGTTGAATCTTGGGATGAATTAGGATTGCCTGAAGATGAAAAAAGAGTTGAAAAAGAAATACAGAATAAATAATAGATAAGACCATGATTGGTATTGTTCTACATGTATATAGTTGATATTGCATTTGATTTGATTTTTTGTATATATAGGATTTAATTGTTTTAATAAATTTATGATTTACTACGTTTAATAAGAAACACAAATTTTGAAAATAAGATTAATATACATAAAAAAAAATAAAAGGAATCAAATTGTAATGATGAAAGGGTGGTATACAAACAAATAAAATAATAAAATAATACTAATAATAAAGATATAGAAATAATTAAAATGAAAAAAAATAAATAAAAGCAGAGAAAAACAGTAACAGATTAATTTAATTAACTTTAGCTTCTAATTCACGGATTCTTGCTTCTAATAAATCAACTTTAGCTTCTAACATTGCAATTCTTTGTTGTTGTTCAAGGGAACCACCGGTGGTTGAAGAACTTCTATGTTGTTGTTGAGATCTTTGTTGTTGTTGTTGTTGCTGTTGTTGTTGTTGTTGTTGTTGTTGTTGAATTTGTTGTTGTAATTGTTGTTGTAAATCAGCTTGTTGAAAATAATTATTTGAATCATCAATTGTTTGATGAATTGCAACAGCAGCAGCAGCTTGTTGAGCATCAACTAATTGTTGATCTTGAGAATTTAATCTTTGTCTTTTATTTGGATTTTCATAATCATCAACATCTAATTCATCAATTGATTTTCTATTTTGATTTAATAAACTATTATTATGTAAAGTTCTATTAGTAGGAGGAGTAACACCAATTGAACAACCACCAGTTGCTGAATTACTATGTCTTAATAAAGCATCAGCTCTTGCAAATTTTTTATCACATTTATCACATTTAAATGGTTTTTCACCAGTATGTAATTTTTCATGTCTTTTTAAATCATGATGTCTTCTAAATTTAGCATGACATTGATCACATTCATAAGGTCTTTCTTCAGTATGAATCATAAAATGAGATCTTAAATTATGTTTTCTTGTAAAAGCATGATTACAAATTTGACAATGATATTTTTTTGTATCAGGATCTTCATGTATATCAGCATTTGATAAATTAGCAATAAGTTTTAATTGATCATTAGTAACTATAGTTGGTGGTGGTCTAATACCAGTAATTGAATGTTTTTCATTGTCATTATCATGAATGTGTTGGTTGTGTTGATGAGTGGCAGAGGTGGCAGATGTAGAGGCTGGAGAATCTGATTTGATATCGTTTGAATTGTTGTTGTTGTTGTTGTTGTTATTAACAGCAGCAGCAGCAACACCAATTGCTTCAGAATTAGAAACATGAGTTTGGTTAATTAGATTAGAATCAATGTTAGATAACATTGTAGTAAGTTGAGAATTGTTTGAGGACATGGTTGATGTTATTGAATTCTTCTAAAATCAAGGAAAAAAAAGAGGGATAAGGTTGGTGAAGTGAAATGTGGCAAAGAATTTTGACTTGTTCAAATTTTACGAAAAAGTGGCTGAGCGAAAGAGCTGGGAGTGGCACGTGCCTGGACATGGCAGACGAGAGCTGAGGCGTGTGATAGGCTGGTTCAGCTGTGGCTGGTGGGTGCGAATCACGGCTGTGCAGGACGTGTTTCAGGACCGACTAACCCGTGCGCTGCCAGGTGGCCTAATTTGCAAAAGCAAAAGCGGTCTGGGCATAAAATGGGATGCCCGGTGGTTACAGGATCCACCGGGGCTTACGTCAGCAGAAGTCATGTGGTTCGCTGCTGCACGGGGGCCATATGGGGGGAATTAATGAAAATTATGAAAAATTAAAATTAAAATTAAAAAGAAATGAAGGAATTTTACTGGTTTGAGTTAAGGAATGACTTATATATAAACGATAGCGATGAGCTAGCTGTATAGCTGTAATAATAGTTGATAGCAATCGAAAGACATAGAGGATGGAATGGAGTAGAAAGGTGTGTCGTATATCGTGATAGCTAGAATACTCAGATTAAATGAATTAAAGGGTATCCTAGGCAGGAGAGTAACTTTAAAGAAGAACGAATGATGATGAAATAAAAAGTTAAGATGGTCAGTTAGTTCGATCAGCAATTCATTCATATTTCTGTATGATTCGAGTGATTAAGAGGAGAAGACGAACAGCTAGCTATATATAGCTATCAGTATTACAATGGAATTAGATGTAGTACATGTAGTACGTGTAGTGTGTGGTAAGTGGTGTACAACAATTGGATTGAAATAGAACCCATCAATCGATCAATCAATCAAGTGGTTAATCTCTCAAACATGATAAGAATGAATTGTAATATTCTCGATGCTTTTAAGTTAATATATTTTAAATTACAACTGCTTTTAATTTCAATTTGTTGCACTTTGTTGCACGGGGAGTAGAAATCCTGTACGAATAGCAGTATTCAAGATAAGGGGCGTAATACATAATACATAATACATAATACATATATGTACTAATTTAATTAATTATAAGTTACTTTATATATATCATCTGGTTTCCTGAATTTGGTTTCTGGCTTCCTTTCCTTTCTCTCTTTCTTCTTGTCTATCAATCAGCTTCACTCCTATATCACTCCTCTTTAATCACAATATCCTTAATATCTACACTATACTCATCACTTTGTATACACCCCATATCATATCATTAAAAGATGATGGCTACCGTCTCTTCTAATAACTACAATAGAAAGAGACCTAGAAGATTGTCTTCTTCAAATCAACAACAACAATCAACTAATATAGTTCAGCCAACAACCCTTACTCTATCTCAACAACAACATGGTTTTAATAATACCAGTTATATTAGAAAGAAGCAACAACAATACCCAACTAATTCTACAATTTATAATAACATCAATAACAAACAACATCAACAACAACCAGATTATAATTCAATTGATATAATTAACTTAGATTCTGATGCTGAAGATTATGCTTTTAAAGATGATACATCTATTACAACAACTCCAACACAACAACAACATCATCATTTTCATAAACAACATAATCATCAGCAGCCCACTATTACTAGCAATAATAATACAATAAAATCAATTACTAATACCAATTCAGACCCATTTTCTTATTTTGAAACTGTTATAGATGAAGATGATGAAGATTATGAATTTGATGATGAAAATAATAATAATTTAGCTTTATCTTTAGGTTTTGATGAAGATACAAGATCAACTACTTCTTCATCAACTTCTTCATTTTCTTATAATTCATTCAATTTATTAAATTTAAAATTTGGTAATTCATCAATTCATAATACTCCACCTCCAAATCCAAATTCTCCTTCTTCTTTATTCACTCATCATAATAATATTACAACTCCAAATACTCCAAATAAAAAACCAAGAACTAGATCTTTACCTCAATTATCCTATGCTAAATTAAATTATAGATCAATAATTAATAAAAATGAGGTTTTACAAAAAATTGGAGATATTAAAGCAACTATAATTCAACCTAATCTATATAATAATTATACCTATTCAAATAATAATAATAATGATCTCATTAGTAGTAGGAAATTCTCTTTTAATACTGATATTCCAACTAATTTTCAACAACAACAACAACAACATTTTTCTTCATCAACTGAATCTTCATCAACTTCTTCAGGTTTAACAACTCAATCAACTTTAACTTCAATTGAAGATATTCCATGTGATGATAAAGATGGTCATTATATTATTAATCCTGGTTCTTTTTTCGCAAATGATCGTTATCAAATTCAATCTTTATTAGGTCAAGGTACTTTTGGTAAAGTTATTAAAGCTTATGATAGATATAATGATGATATAGTTGCAATTAAGATTATTAGAGCAATTCCAAAATATAGAGAAGCTTCAAAAATTGAATTAAGAGTTTTATCAATGCTTAAAAAACATGATCCAAATAATGAAAATCAATGTATTCATTTAAGAGAATGTTTTGATTTTAAAGATCATATTTGTATTGTTACTGATATTTTGAAAATTTCTTTATATGATTTTTTAGATAAAAATCAATTTTTACCATTTCCAGGTTCACATATTCAAGCAATTGCAAAACAATTATTAAGATCTGTTGCATTTATGCATGATTTAAATTTAATTCATACTGATTTAAAACCTGAAAATATATTATTAAAAGATGATTCATATATAAAAAAAACTTATCAAAAACCAAATTTTTCAAAAACGTTTTATAGAAAAATTTTAATTGATCCAAAAATTTATACAATTGATTTTGGTTCTGCAATTTTTAATGATGAATATCATTCATCAATAGTTTCAACTAGACATTATAGAGCTCCTGAAATCATTTTAGGTATAGGTTGGTCATTTCCTTGTGATATGTGGTCAATTGGTTGTATACTAGTTGAATTAATTACTGGTGATGCATTATTTAAAACTCATGAAAATATTCAACATATGGCAATGATGGAAAAAGTTTTAAATGAACCAATGGATTTAACATTAGTTAGAAAATGTTTTAATCAATTTTATCATGATAATTCTCAATCAACAAATGGTTATCATGTTAGAAGAAGATCATCAGTTTCAAATAATGAAATTAAAGATTGTATTGCAAATGCATTTTCTAAAAAAACTGGTAAATTAATTTGGCCAACAATTAAAACTCAACAAAAATTAATTAATGAAGTTAATCAATTATCATCATTATCTGATATAATTGGTGAAAAAATTGGTTATAAATTTTCAAATAATTTAAATTTAAATGAATCAATTAAATATTTTAAAATTAATTCAAAAAATTTAAAAAATTATGAATTTTGGTATTATTTTATTGATTTAATTAAAAAATTATTAATTTATGATCCTGAAAAAAGAATTAATTCAATTGATGCTTTGAATCATAAATGGTTTAATTGTGGTATTTTAGATGATGGTACTGATTAATTTACTTTTTTGATGGTTTTTTTTGATAACTCTAACTCTATTTTGACTTTTTTATTTGCTTTTCTTTAAATTTTTTGGGGCATGTTGCTACTTACAGTTTTTACAATTTCTACAATTAACAATTTATTATATCACCACAATTAATACTGCTGCTTATTTTACTTACATTATATTACCTTAACATTCTGATTCTTACTACTACTATTATTATTGATTGTTTTATTCATTCTCCTTATACTTATTACTTACTACTTACTCGTTACATTCTTCTTCGTTGCTCTTATACCATACATCGTTTCACTTTCCTTTCTCCTGTCCTTAGCCTCGTCTTCGTCTTCGCCGATTATTACCTCGTCCTTCTTACCTTTCCTTATATCTCTTGTTCTTACTAAACCATCAACTATCTTATTACTACTCTTTTTTATTAGGTTTTTCTTTTTTTTTTCACGTTATTGATTCTGTTTTTACGCTTGGGTTTTATTGATTATTTTTATTTTATTTTATTTTTGGGATTTGGGATATATATCAATTATTAAATGATTGTAGAATCATTATACAGATAGATATATCTAGATTTTATTAATTACTTTTTTTTTTGAAATTGGTCTTTTTTTCTCTAATAGATCAATTTATATTTTTGTGCTTTTTCTTTTTTACTACTTACTTGTATTTAATTTTGTCTTTTTTTGTTTCGTTTTATTTTGCTTGCTTATTATTATTACTATTTGCTTTTACATGCTTTTATTATTTTCTCTTGTGTTTACTTTCCTTTTATTTTTCCTCTTTATTATATCCTAATTCCTGTGTCCTTGTCCTTGTTTCTCGTTTTCGTTTTTGTTTTCGTTGTTGTTACATATCCATATTCAATATTATAGTTATTTTATTATAACTTTGTTTAATATCTACATTATTAAACTACTACTAGCTACTATTATTATCATTATTACATATTTACATTATTATCAATTATTAGGGTTTCATTATACAATTTTTTTATTCAATATTTAATTGGGACTTTTTTTTACTTAATTTTTTTACATGAATGGGCTGGGCCTATCTATTAAATCTTATAATATTTCAATTTTGATTATATGATTATAAGATCAATTAATGTGTTTTTATTTTTTTTTATTTTTTTTTTAATTGGGGATGGGAATAATGGGGATTTTTATTTAAAATTGGGATATTGTTTAAATTGTTTTGTGAATTTTAAATTTTAAATTTTAAATTTTATTATATTTTTAAATATTTAAAATATTAATTTAATGACTTATTATATACTATATACTAGGGCTATACGTCTGAAACTATATCATAACTAGAACAATGTTAATCAAAAATAATCACACAACAATAATTTAGATTTTAATTCCTTTTTTGGTTATAAGTTTCCAATTAAATCCTATATATGAATTCTTTTTAATTGCAAATTACTTGATATCAATTAACACTTTAATTAGAATTTAATATCATATGTCATGTTCCTGATCTTGATCTTGGATCTGGGGATTGTGTGAATCTTGAATCTTCTTTATTTTGGTTTCTATCCCACTGGAATGGATTCAATGGAATCAACTCGTTTATTCTCAGTTAGTTTTTTTTAATGCTTTTTCTATACACTTTGTTTTGCTTTTGTTGATTTTACTACGTACGTACTAATATTATTTTTTAAATGATTTATACTAGTAAGGTCGATATAATAATAAATAATTATTTTTAACTTGTAGGTATACCGTATACGTATAAAAAATGCAAAGTAATGAAATTCATGTATAAATAAATGAAACCTTTTTTTTTTAATATTGATTGAAATTTTTTCTTGATTTTCTTTTTTTAACATGATAAATATAATTTAATTGGTTTATAAAATGTCATTATAATAATAATTTAGCAATAAAAACAAAAATGATGACCTAGCTAGCTCCAGCTCTGTAGCTCCCAGATTCCCAACAAATAACCAAAATTTGAACCTAAACACCTTAAATAACTTATAATAATAAAACATATATATAGGTTTTTTTTTTTTAGAAAAATGAAAAATAATAAAAAAAAAATAAACTAAATTGAAAGATTACTAACTAAAGTAAAATCATGATTTCAAGTTACTTAATTTATAACAAAATTATTTATCACCAGTATTAAATTCATAATCAGATGAAAATATTATTGAATACACATCTGTTTCTCTAGTTAAAATGATATCCAAATATGGGTTTCTGAAAATATTATCTTCTTCTTTTTGAATTAAGTCTGATTTTGATAGGTTGTTTTTATAACAGAAAAATTGATCACCTTCAGAAAATTCAAGACCTTCTTTCCTAAAACCTTCCTCGGTTTTAGTCAAAGTGATATCAGCAGTTGGGTTTGAAAATACATTTTGTAAAGAGGAATTATTATTAGTTAATTCTGAATTATTTCCTAAAATATCCTTTGAAGTACTATCATCATCAGTTAAAACAACTAAAATTGTAAGAATAGCATAAATCGTTGATGAATACATAAATAATCTAAACAAGTAAGAAAATAATGATTTTAATTTGAATAATAAACCTTTTATAGTTTTTGACTTTGATCTATTATACTGTCTTCTTTTCTTAGATTTTTTTGATATTGACTTTTGATTTTGTTTCTGATTTTGATTTTGATTTTGTTTCTGTTTTTGTTTTGTTTTTGATTTTAATTCTGATTTTGATTTTCTTGAAGTAGTTTTTTCTTCTTTACTTGAATTATTATCAGAGTCTTTTAACTTCTTCTCACTTTTAGAGGTTGTAGAGTTGCTTGAACGAGACTCTTTAGAGTCTTCAATTGCATTATTATCACAAAGATTTAAATAATGCCACCCTAAACTACCATAAATAGTATTAATCAACTTAATTAAACTAAAAACATCGTTAACTAATTTTTGATTTTCAGGAACATTAGAAATAAGATCAATTGAAGGTCTAAATGAATCATTGCGAATAGGCATGAGCTTTTGAATAACATTTTTTGAATAAAGATTATATTTAATAATGAATTTTTCTGAAATTAATGATTCAATGATTGATTTTAAACATTCATAAACTGAATATAGTTCAGTAATTTCAGTTGATTGTTGAAATTTATTTGGAAGAAAACTTGTCTGATTTCTTGAATCATTAGTATCATAATAAACCGTATAAATACCTCTAGAAGCTTCAGCTTCACCTTCACCTTTGATAATTCTGGCACCTGTATAAACAGTTTCAATAGTTTGTGGTATACAATGATTAACTTTTGTTCTTTGATAGAAAGTTAAAGAGTATGCTAAAAAGATTAAAAAATCTGGAGCATTTAAAGGGATTGTTTTAAGTTCTTCAATATAACGTTCTTCATAATTAACTATGTCATTTTCTGAATCATCATTGATAATACTTGACTTTAACTTCTCTAAAAACAAATCAAAATCTTTATCATCATCATTGTTATTTAAATTTGAATTTATATAGTATTCTGCTTGTTCTAAATTAATGAAGGCCTTGTATTTTGGTGATGGGAAATCTTTGATACTTTTTTGAAATGAATCCCAATCGTCGAAGATACCAGTATTTCTTCCTTCTGTGACAACGTAATACCTCTTATCAAGTCTAGCCATTGTGATTTATTTGTTGTAGACTGTGAACAATTGAAATGAAGAAAAAGAGGCAATTGATCTAACTTACTCTAAAATAATTTATTTCCCTTTATCTTATCAGTGTTTGGGTAACGCACTACACCAAACTTGTTAAGTTTTTAACACATTTCATTAGAAATTAAAATACACAAATAAATTAAAGAAAACTTGATGTAGGTTATAGCACCATTAAACCTAGTAAAATTCCAAAATATAAAATATAAAATACAAAAAAAAATATGGCGGATATGAAAGGAAAAATAAGTGAACAAAAATAATATGCAATAGATTATGATAAATTGATGATAACAATTCCTAATTGATTAATTAGTTAATCTCTTCTTTTTCAATCAGATTAGGAATATCTTCAGTTGCAACCAGATGTGCTGCAACAATGATAAAATAGATGAAATAAATGACTATTAAATAAATAATGAATTTGGAAATAATGTTAAAAATTGAAGTTAAGATACCTTTCTTTGGAGGGGACTGAGTTGAAACTGTTTCTGATCTATCTGTAACGGTTTCAGTACCATTGATAATAGTATTATTGTTATTATCAATACTATTAATATTATTAGAATATCCATTAGACTCAATTGATTTTGGTTTACCATTTTGTTGTGGTTTAGCTTTTCTAATTATAACCTTGTTACCATTAACTTGAGTACTTTCATTTGGACTAACTGATTTAGGAGTATTCTTCCCATTTTGTGATTTCCCATTTTGCTGTAAACCATGTTGAAATTCTGTAGCGTTTGTGGCATTTGTAATAGTATCATTAACTAAAGCAGTTTGAGCAAAATAATTAGCCATTTCATTTCCATAATTTCCAGAATGACCTTTAATATGACGAATGTTTATTTTATTACATCCCATATTAGCATGAATTGCATTGACTAAATTGTATAATTTAAGTGTATCTTCAATCAAATCTTTATTCTCAACTGGCTTACCTTTTGAATTTTTCCAACCATTTTTGACCCATAATTTCGGCCATTTAGTAAGACATCCAATGGAATATTGAGAATCAGTTACCAAATCATATACTATTTCAAATTTTTCATTTATTAAAGATTGAACAATAAGTTTTAAAGCTTCATAAATTGCATATAACTCAGCAACTTGATTTGATTGCTTTATAATTGGAAATGGTAACAGGCATGATCTATTTCTTGAATCACCATTTCTGAAATAAATTCCATAAGATGCTTTACTCACTGATTGATCTTGATTGTTTTTACAGGCACCATCAGTAAATACTTCTTTATTATAAATACCAGTATAACTCACACCACCAGTTATTGCCCAAGCAAGTTCATCTAAAGTTGCATATTGTGAAACATTGTACCTTTCTTGTAAATCATTGAAAAAAATATCAACATCTTTATATAAAATATCTTTTGATTTCAAATAATATTGAGCTTTTTCTAAAGAACTAAAAGTCTTATAATCATTTTTAGTTAGTTTTGAAATTGATTTTTTATCGATGAACAAACCTGTTCTTGATCCTTTTGTGACCGCATAATAGTATTGATTTTGTTGTTTAGCCATTATGATGACGATTGAACTTATGATATAAGAAACAAGAAGAAGTAGACTGCAAGTTGCTCCTGTTCACAGGATTACCAGTTTTTCGATCAAATTTCAGTTCGACTCCTTTGAGTGAAATGCTGCGCTTTACAATTTTGGTTTGGCTGACCAACATCTTTACAACTTTAATTACTATACTCATCTTAATATTGACTCAACTGATATGTTTTTGACGTATAAACTCATAACTACATAAATAATTAAAGAAAATTCAAACCGTAATAAAAAAACACTACCAAAATCAGATCATTTATACCCATAATGTCCATTTTCTATATCATTTGAACTATGAAAAACCGAAGAGATAAATACAACAACCAAAGCTAAAACTACAAAGAAAGCATAGAAACCAAAATCAGATGATAAAGATTGATCAATAATAGCTTTATCATGCTTAATTGTTTTTTTCTCCTTCTTAGAATATTTTTTATAGACAGCAATAGATTCAATTATAAATCCAATAATTGCAAATAAAGTTTTAAAAAATCCTCTCTTTTTAAATGATCTTTTAATTAAGTGTTTACCACCATGTTTATAAACTGTTGTAATTATACCTCTTTGATCTTGAGCTATTGTTTCATTTGAGTCATCACCATTTTCATAATTGGTATAATTTGAAATTAAAGCTCTTTGAGTAAAATAATTAGCCATATCATTACCATAAACTCCTGAGTTAGTTGGAACATAATTAATTTCTAATTGTGACCAACCAAGATTAAAATGTATTTCATTTACTAAATCATATAATACTAAGATATCTTGAATCAGTTGTTGATTTTCAACAGGTTTTCCATCTCTTTTTCTCCAATCATTTGCGACCCAATCTTCTGACCATTGAGTTATACAACCAACTGCATATTTTGAATCTGATATTATTCTATAACTAAAATCAAATGTTTCACTGATTAATGAATCAATAATTATTTTTAAAGCTGTATAAATTGAATATAATGAAGCAACTTGATTATTTTGTACTAAATCAAATGGTAATCTAGATGATATATTTCTTTCATCATCCTTATCAAAATAAATACCATAACCAGCTTCATTATTTTTATCATTGTTATCCTTATTTGAACCATTAACAAAAACATCAGTTCTAAAAGTTGGATCAAATTCATTAAATCCTCCATTTATAGTGAATGCTAAAGATTCAATATTTGATGATCTTGGAATATTAAATTCAATTTTCAAATCATTTAAATAAATATCAACATCTCTATAAAGAACTCCATAATAATCCAAATATGATTCTGCTTCTTTTAAATGATAAAATTTCTTATAACTTGAATTTGGTACACCTTGAATACTATTTCGGCATGATTCCCAATCCATGAATAAACCGGCTTTCCTACCTATCGTAACAGCATAATATTCTTGTGGACCCATTTTGTGATAAATTGTATAAAACTTCTTGACTAAATATCAGTTAAGTTAAAAAAAAAGAGTTGATCGATTTGAGTTAAAGGAGTGTTTTAAATAACGATTTTAAATTTTTTTTGATTCTTTCTTTCTTCCATGGAGTTGATCTCAGTGATCTGATTAAACGCTGATACGATTTTTAGCGCCCATTTGTGGGCCCGGGCCTTTTACTTAAACTAGGGACATAAATACAGTATGGCTGGTGTTTACTGGGTGGTTATATAGGTTGGGTTAATTTGCAAATTCAGTTCAGATATAAATTAATACAAATACAATGACGTACAGTATATAAATCATCCAATTCATTAAAGAAACCATGAGAGAAAAAAGTAATTGGAATTAATAGATTCCAGATAAGAGTAACGTATATAGGATAGAAAAATTGTAATCAGAATCAACAGATTCAACATAAAAGTAAAGTATAAAGAATAAGGAAAAAAAAAGAACCAGAAGAGTTTGAAAGAAAAATAATATATAAAATTGCCTATTTCTTATGCATGGCAGCACCAATATTTGCCAGTTCATCTGCCTTTTCATTACCATAATTACCAGCATGGCCTTTAACATGTTCATATTCAATCTTACCCCAACCATTAGAGCTATATTTATTATTAACTTGTTGTTGTTTAGACAGAATACTTTGAATAACCTCTTTATTTTCAACTGGTTTACCTTGAGAATTTTTCCAGTCGTTCTTTTGCCAATTGTTATTCCATTTAGTTAAACAATCAATACTATATTTAGAATCTGTAGCGATTGTATATTTCTCTGATTTAGAACTATCATTAGCTGAAGACAAAATATGATCAAAAGCTTTATCAATTGCAGTTAATTCAGCAACTTGATTAGTTTGTTTAGCATTGGATGGTAATGGAGAAGCAATATTTCTTGAATCATTATCACCAAAGAAAACACCATAACCAGCTTTTCTAGCATATTGATTTTGATTGTTTTTAGAGGCACCATCGGTGTAAACACGTTGAGAGGTATATGACTTTGGAATATTTCCAGAAACACGTATATAACCTGAGTGAATAACTTTCGTTGAGGTATTTGAACTAGATGTAGATGGTTTAGAAACACGACTATTTGATTGATAGCTACTGGAATTACCATTTGAACCTCTATTGTAACTTGATCTTCCCCTGGAACCACTTGAACCTGAAGAAGAGTAACTTGAGGGTCCGCTTGAGTAACTTGAAGAGCCAGAGTAACTGGATGATCCTGTATTTGATGATGATGATGAGCTTCCACCACTAGCAAATGCTTCAGCTTCACCCTGAGTACTGAAACTCTTGAACTTAGCATTGCTATAACCAGTAACACTGTTTGAACATGAGTTCCAATCAGTGAAAACACCATTGGATCTTCCATTGGCAACTGCGTAATATTTCTTGCCCATTTTAATAACTTTGATGACTTTCTTCAACTTTGAATATTAAAATTTTAAGAGGAACAACTCCAGGAAGAGGGAACTTGTTTCAAAGGGGTTGTTGTGTTATACAATTGTTTGATATGATATGATCGATAGAATTCGAAAGAACAAAAATTACGCGTGTGCGATGGCGAATTCGGTGGGGCTATTCCTCAGGTGAGCCACGACGCCGAGGTTCTTCTCCAGATAAAAAAGTTGATCATGATCATGATCATGTATTTCTTAAGTTGAAGTATAATGGGTGATATAGTTAAAGTATAAATTAGTTGATTAAGTAATTCAACTTGATGAGAAAAATCAAAGAAAAGAATACATGTACAAGATTTTAGTAATACAATAAATCTAAATTTTTCTAAGGAATGAAGATAATTGTTACAAAACACACAAAACCTTAAGCTGATGAACCTTGATATAGCATCCAGATGGAGGCAATATAATGGGAGTAAATAACTTGATATAAACCAGATGAGTAAATATATGAGTAATCATATGAATCAGCAGTCTCCTTACAATCATAGAATTCTAAAGCTGAGCCATTAACAAATACTGTTTCCCTTGCATGAGCTCGAGCTTCTTCAAATTTAACATTAGTTACAGCATAAGAAACTGAGAATTGAGCAAAGTTACCACTGTCTGGTAATGAAAAGCATTGTTTGAATTTATGTAAAGTTGAGCATCACTATAAATAAAATGATCTAGAGTAGTATTGTATAAGTATTGCAACATCATGCTTAATAACAACAGATAAACCATCAAATTCATCAGAAATGGAATTAAACTCATGATTGAAAAGTTTCACTATCAAAAGATTTGAAAGCAGGGATTAAAGTAGGGACGTAAGAAAATATCATTTTTGATAATTGGTTATTGATGAGATTTCATCATTTAGCCCATTTATTGTGACTTGAGTTATAATTATAGCAGCCAGCAGCATGATTCATTGAAATCAGCCATCCAGCTTATCAATTCATTAAGAATAGACAAATTTGTATTTAGAAACAGTTTATCGGAATCATATGAGAAATAGTCGTAGGCCTTAGGAAGTTGGGACCTGATTGAACTGTTATAGCTATAATTAAGGCAAGCACATATAGAATCAATTAAATATTTAGTTATAAAACAACCTATTATTTTTATAACCAAGTTGAATCAAGCAGCAACCATTTAATTTGAAAGAATTCATTTCAATCACCATGTTTCTTTCTTAACCAATGAACACTCAATTATTTTAATTCGATTCAGTTCAATCCAAGTTTCAAAATTCAGAAAGAGTATATTCTTCTTCCAATTTGATTTCCATTTAATTATAATCAGCAGATGTTCTGGTTATAAGTTATAACCACTTCCATAAAAAATCATTTTAACCTTAAGCTTATCAATCGCAATATTAATTGTTAGCGGTAAGCGAGCGGATAAAGATCAAACACCAAAGTATAACAATTAAGTTCAACAATGAATTTCAAAGATTCAAACATGTTTTCTTTCCAATTGAACTAGCCTATAACATAACTAAAGCATCCATCAATAATGAGTCATCAAAAAGTAGCTCCTTATAATTTCTTCAAAGGACATCCTTCAACAAATTTACTTCCAACTAGAGAATTATTAGAAGCAACTCAAAGAGTTTTAACTAGATTCGATGGTACATTAGATAATTATGATGGTTTTCATGATACTCATCCTTTAAATTATGGTCCTGATTTAGGTAATTTAGAAATTAGAAAATTGATAGCTGAATGGAATGATAAAAAATTTGATTTAAAAAATTCAACTGATCCTGATTGTATCAATTTAACTTCTGGTGCTTCATATGGTATCATGAATATATTAGCTCAATTAACTTATCCACGTGAAAATATAACTAGACAAGCTTTTTTAGTTTCTCCAACTTATTTTTTAATTAATGCTGCTTTTATTGATGCTGGATTTGCTGGAAAATTATCAGGTGTTAATGAAATGGATGATGGTCAAATTGATTTTGAAGAATTTGAATTAAAATTAAAAAAATTTGAATCTGAATCTACAATTAAAAATGAGATAACTAAAGATGATATTAAACCAATTTATGATCCTTATAGACCATTAAAGAAAATTTATAGATATGTTTTATATATTGTTCCAACTTTTTCAAATCCAAAGGGTGGTTCATTAACAATTGAAAACAGAAAAAAATTAATTGAATTAGCTAGAAAACATAATATTTTAATCGTTAGTGATGATGTTTATGATTTATTAGACTATAGAGGAGATGATGTTAAACGTTACCCAAGATTAGTTCATTTGGATAGAGAATCATTACCTAAAGGTGAAAAATTTGGTAATGTTATTTCAAATGCTACATTTTCAAAAATTTTAGGTCCTGGTATTAGAGCTGGTTTTCAAGAAACTGCAACTCCTGAATTGGCATTTTTATTATCTCAAGGTGGTGCTCATAAATCTGGTGGTACTCCATCTCATTTAAACACTGTTATTATAGGTGAACTATTAAGAACCGGCGAAGTTGATAATTTTATTGAAAAATTAAATTCAGTTTATTCTAAAAGAGCTAAAACAATTAAAGAATCCATAAATAAATACCTACCTGAAGGTTCTAAAGTTTCTGCTGTCGAAGGTGGTTATTTTGTTTGGGTTACTTTACCTCAAGGATATGATTCATTAGAGATTGCAAAAGATTGTGAATCTAAAGGTGTTATATTAGCTACTGGTGACAACTTTGAAGTTACTGGTGACGAAAAGAGTTGGGGTAAATCAGGTGTCAGACTATCCATCAGTCATCTGGATTCTGATAAGATCGAGGAAGGAGTTAAAATTTGGGGTGAAGCTTGTAAGAAATATAAACATTAATTATTTTAATTTATTATTTACATGTTGTATAGACAAGATATATATATATATAAAAAACAGCATCATATATTCTTAATACACTCTTGCTATACCAGTAAAATATTTTTTAACACATTCTTTAAATTCATTTGAATTTCTTTGAAGTTCAGTAATTATTGGACTTCCAGGTTCCCAATATAAATTTGAAAAAATCTCATGAAATATTTTTCTCTCTTCTGAAGTTAATGGATCGCTCAAAGATCCTGTATCAAGAACAGAAATTGAAACATCCAATAATCTTTTCTTTAAACTATGAGTCATGGTTGTATTGGAAGTATGATAAAAATATCTAGCTAATAATAACCAATTTGGGTGAAGTTTATCTTTAGACACAAGCAAATATTCAACTAATAAATCAACGAAAGCAGAATCAGCAATTATGGAATACTTAAGTGCTAAATGATTAATAAAAGCAATACTAAAATACGGTCTTTTTAAATCATTGAAATGGGTAATAAATTTACTTAAAATTCTAAAATTTAAATTCATTAATTTTTCTTCAGCTAATAATTGTTCAATACTTAACCAAGCAGATTCAAATCCATACATTTCAAGATCAATTTCTAATAATCTTAATATTAATCTATCACCTTGATTAATATCGTGGTCTTTTAAAAAAGTCACTATTTCTGATATACTTTCACCATTTTTATGTTTTTTATAAACAATATGATCATTAAATTCTAATAATGGAAGTTTAAACTCAATCATTTTTTCTAAAATAAATTCATTGGCAGCACGACTATTCAATCCATCATATAATATAAGAAAAGTTGATAAATTTGGTTCAACTCCAAATACCCTTAGATCATGTATCTCATCAGCTGCTTCTTGAGTTAATCTTGGACTTGCATTTAATAAACTCATTATGACCAAATTACTCATATTAATATCTATTTTATTTGGAAACTTTTTAAGCATTTCAGATCTAACCCAAATACAAGCTTTAGGATTCCGCTGTCTTGTATAATAAAGAGCAACATTCATATATGATTTTTGTGTTAGTTCACCAGATTCAACTAAAGTGACGATTAGCTCATCTAATATTTTCTTTGATCCAGGACCATGGTTATATCGAAGTCTAGTTAATCTACTTGTATAGGTATTTACTAAAACTGTATCCCAAATAGCAATTGGAGGAGAGGGTGGTAAACCTTTTAATGACACCCCTTTACCTCTACCTAAGTAATAAAGTTTATCAGTAGCAAATGTTTTCTTTCCTTCAATTAATTTTGAAAATTCGTCAACTACTAATTGATCAAAAGGGTGAGCTTCTCTTTGACCATTAGATTCCTGAATATCAGCATAAAGTTCTTGAACCTTAGCAAAAGCATCGTTGGAAATGATGACATCTTGAGTAGAAACAAAACGCCGTATAACAATTGGTAATATTTTTCTGTATTTTGAAATGTTCATATCTAGTGGATAATAATGTTGTGTATATGGAAAGATAAAAAGTTCGAATTCAGTTGATCAGTAAAATAAAATAAAATAAAATAAAATAAAATAAAATAAAATAAAATAAAATAAAATAAAATAAAATAAAAATTAAAAACAAGATCGCCACTCAGCCGCTGGTGAGCCTCAGACAAGCCTCAAACCGATCCCACATGGAATCCGGACGACATCCGAGTCCCGGCACCCTCACAAAGCCATTCCCCAATGATGCCCACAAGTAAATTAATATTTAGGAACTTATAAAAGACAGTTACAATCACTCCTTTCCTTTTGCTTTCAAAAACATCATTCAAGACACCTAAACCTGGTAGTATAACACAACCATCATCATGAGTAATTTAGCTCTTTCAAACAGGTTCACAGACAACTTTTATAATATCCATTTTGATCAGGCGTTGGATGAGATCATTAACGTGTTGATAACACCAACTTCAATTAAAAAATTAAAAGAAGTACTTGAATTAATTGATTTCTACTCTTTAAGAGCATCTATCTATCATAATAGTATTGCAAGTTTACCAAAACAAGTTACTTATTCTGGTGGCCCAGCTTTAACAAAGGCACAAGACAGTACAACTCAAGCTTTTAATGCTTTGTTAGATTTAACTCCACATCAAGGTATTAATGGATCAGGTAGAGTGGATTACATGGTTAATGAAGTTTTAGTTCCTGCTAGAAGATATTTATTTGATTTGAATAATACATTACAAAATGAAAAAGATGTAGCAATTCACAAATTACAAGAACTTGAATCATTAGAAGAAACTGTTAAAAAAACAAAAACTGCTTATATAAATAATTCAGAAACTTTAACTCAATTTGAAATTGATAATAAAGATGAGCTATCCAAGTTAGTTGAAGGTTTAAGTTTACAAGAATTAGCTGAAAAAAAATCATTAATTGGTGATCCTGAAAAAAAAGATGTTTTATTAGATCATGATAAATTCACCTCAAAAGAAGATCTAATTCAAATTTTAATTGAAATGTTTGAAGGAATACCAAATGAAGTTAAGTCTACACATTCCTTTTTAGGTAAATCAACAAGTATTGAATTCAAAGGTACTGATGCTTATGATTTTATTCGTTTGAAATATTCTGAAACTTATGCTGATTTAACTCAATTAATGAATGATTTAATTGATATGGATTTAATTCAAGCTAAAAATGTTGATGATTTTAAAATTTCAACTAGATCAAGATACCAATGGACTGATAAAACTTTAATTGTTACTGGTAAACAACCATTACCCTCCAAAACTAAAAAACCATCATCTTCAATCCTAGGTACTTCGTTATTTTCATCAGGTAATGGAAAAATTGAAAAAGAAGAAGACAATAGTGTTGAAAAATTTAAAAGATTAAAGAATTTAGTTGAAGATTCAACTAGAAAATATGAACAAGCAATTTCATTATATGATGAAGCATTATTAGCTTTCGAAGTGTTGATGTTTGATGATCTAATTAAATTTCAACAATGTTTTACAAGTTTTCAAACTTCAGTTAAACATGTTTGTGCTAGATTTGAATTTTATTTAGGACAAAATGAAGAAATTGTTAAAGAACTACAAAGTATTGAAGCTGGTGGTGATTCTGATTTAAATATTTTATTAGAAGTTTCAACAATGAAATCTAAATTTATTGCAAATACACATATTTTTGAACCTTTTTCAAATGA